>WNWK01010499.1:0-69856 GCA_009830355.1 Cherax destructor | reverse complement strand
ACCTGTGTCTATGCTCGTTCTCCATAGCATACTTAGAGCCTGCGAGAGGGGTTTCTTGCAGTTCTTAATGAACACAGAGTTCTACGAGTCTGGGCCTGGGGCTGAGTGCATGGACATTTTGTCAATGGCTTTCTCAAAGTCTAGTGGAGTTAGGGTTATGTCAGAAATTTGGCATACATTGACAGGGTTTTGAGGCTCATTCATAATAAAAATATTTGGATTGTCTATCTTTAGACTGATTAGTGGCTCACTGAACACAGAGTCATATTGAGATTTCAGTATCTCACTCATTTCTTTGTTGTCATCTGTGTAAGATCCGTCTTGTCTGAGCAGGGACCCTATACTAGAAGTGGTTTTTGCCTTTTTTTGGCATATGAAAAGAAATATTTCGAATTTCTTTCAATTTCACTAATTGCCTCTTCTGGATCCTGTATGAGTCCTTTAACTTATGCTCAATATTTTCCACTTCCTTAGTGCTTCCTTCTGTGTTTCAGATAATCTAGCATTCTTGAGGAGCTCAATGATCCTTCGCCTTCTCCTGTAGAGGGAGCATCTCTCTCTTTCCAGTTTACTTCTTCTCTTTTTTTCTTAGGGGAATATGCCTTGAACAACTTCACTCTGCTGAAACTTTTATCAAACTATTTAGAAGGTTTGCAGCCAGAAGGGCATGTCCTAGACTGATAATTTCAGACAATGCAACAAACTTTGTTGCCGGTGTTGCTTATATAAGCAAGATCTTTAATCAACCAGAGGTACAACAGATGCTGAATCAGCGCAGTTGTCGTTGGAGACATATTCCTCCCAAGGCACCATGGCAAGGCGGATTTTATAAAAGAATGATAGGTGTCATAAAACGTTGTTTAAGGAAGACTCTTCATCGTCAGCGAATCGACTTAGAAGAATTTCGAACAGTCGTAACTGAAGTAGAAAACAGTAAACAACAGACCTCTAATTTATGTTACTGATGATCTGGACAATTTGGAAGTGTTAAGTCTGTCTCATTTACTCCATGGCAGAAGGCTCGAATCAATTCCTCCCATTAATGATAAAGAAATCATGGAGGATCCTACTTATCTCGAACCTGAGCAACTCAGATGTAAATTGACAACCCAAGGTGAGTGACAGAGAGATATAGACAGTATGCCTACCCCATGTCTGTTTCCCATAACTCTAGCTAGAGAACCTGGCAGTCTAAGGCCTGCTTCTCATAGCATCCACCAGAAGGCTGGCACTAAGGTGAGTATGCTTGACCAGCACTAGGCCTCACTTGCCAGTGGCGTCTTAGACCACACTGCTCTCCCTTAGAATCTTGGCACTAGGCTGCCTTACTCGCGTCTGCCTGGAAGAACCCACTACCAATAAACTACACTCCAGTCGACGTTAGTTTGAGTTTCCTGTGTTACCCCTACATGCCAGCTACCACGCCAAACATCTAGACAAACACAGACAAGGTGGAGGGTCTCTCGCTGTCTGCCTCCACCTGAAACATGGATCACTCACACACACACACACACACATACACACACACACACCTCCTGAGGTGCACATCAACCATATAACTGCTGCAGCATACGGACGCCTGGCAACCCTGAGAATAGCGTTCTGATACCTCAGTAAAGGATCGTTCAAGACTTTGTACACCGTGTACGTCAGGCTCATACTGGAGTATGCAGCATCAGTTTGGAACCCACACCTGGTCAAGCACGTCAAGAAATTAGAGAAAGTGCAAAGGCTTGCAACAAGACTAGTCCCAGAGATAAGGGGAATGTCCTACGAAGAAAGGTTAAGGGAAATCGGCCTGACGACACTAGAGGACAGGAGGGTTAGTGGAGCATGATAACGTCATATAAAATACTGCGAGTAATTGACAAGGTGGACAGAGACAGTATTTTTCATCAGAGAGGGGACACAGAAACAAGGGGTCACAATTGGAAGTTGAAGACTCAGATGAGTCAAAGGGATGTTAGGAAGTATTTCTTCAGTCATACAGTTGTAAGGAAGTGGAATAGTCTGGCAAGTGACGAAGTAAAGGCAGGAACCATACATAGTTTTAAGACGAGGTATGAAAAAAGCTCATGGAAAGGGAGAGAGAGGACCTAGTAGCGATCAGTGAAGAGGCGGGGCCAAGAGCTATTACTTGACCCATGTAACGACAAATAGGTGAGTACACATACACACACACACACACAAAAGCTCACATATTTACCATCAATTATGGTCCATTATCCTGCAGTAACACTATATGGTTGCCGCCACCTGTGATGTGTTCACACCTGTCTGTTCACTCCTTTCTCGCCGCTTTATTGCATAGGACTGGATTCTACTCTGCACTGTACTGTATTACAGTGCAGTGTATTTTATGTATTTTATGTTATTACGTTGTATTGAATTATAATACATTGCATATAATTTTTTCTGCTCTACTTCATAATGCTGTATTATTTGTTGAAAATTTAGCATTCTTTTACTGTTTTCTTAACACATAAGTTGTCCTTCCAGAAGATGACGGTGAAATACAGTATTTTTCGACATATAAGGCGCACCAGTATATAATGCATATAAAACTATATATAAAATCAGTTGTGACGTAATTTTAGTAAACAACTGCTAAAGAGTGACGCAAAGCTCACAGTTGATGATCTTGAACATATTGATGGCTGGCTGATTTTCCAAAATTTTCTGTGGGAAAAAAAAAGCGCGCCTTATATGCGGGAAAATAAGGTCCAGCTTTTCGTAATGAGAAAAAATTGGCAAATTTTATAAAATGTTTATTTAACTGTGACTATGAATTTATAAGTTATCGAAAGCAGCTCTGGTAGTACTGCTATGATGGGACAATACAAATGAGTACAAATCAAAATAGAGTACGATGCCTTGGATGAGTACACAGTACACAATTCAGTGGTCACTGGCCCAATCTTGTTGGTCCAGCAGTCACATTGGTCAAGAGTTCTCATTGTTTGGAATCGTGCAGAGGGTAATAACATAATTGCAAACAAATCACGGAATGGGCGGGATTTGAACCCAAGGCGAGTGCTCGGCCAATGCTATACAGCACCTTCTTTTCGGTGCTGTACAGAGATTTTTAGAAAAGCATTTTAACCATACCCACATACTCAAGGTGTAACTATTAACAACTTTAGTGGTTTCTAAACATAATAGAGGAAATAATAGCTAGGACTGAGTATATTACAAACATGTTACAAACATGTTACAATGCAAGGACTGCACTCAATGCCAACTGTGAAAGCCACAGTGGTCCACACTATTGGTGTCCACAGTGGTCCACACTATTGGTGTCCACAGTGGTCCACACTATTGGTGTCCACAGTGGTCCACACTATTGGTGTCCACAGTGGTCCACACTATTGGTGTCCACAGTGGTCCCCACTATTGGTGTCCACAGTGGTCCACACTATTGGTGTCCACAGTGGTCCACACTATTGGTGTCCACAGTGGTCCACACTATTGGTGTCCACAGTGGTCCACACTATTGGTGTCCACAGTGGTCCACACTATTGGTGTCCACAGTGGTCCACACTATTGGTGTCCACAGTGGTCCACACTATTGGTGTCCACAGTGGTCCACACTATTGGTGTCCACAGTGGTCCACACTATTTGTGTCCACAGTGGTCCACACTATTGGTGTCCACAGTGGTCCACACTATTGGTGTCCACAGTGGTCCACACTATTGGTGTCCACAGTGTCCACACTATTGGTGTCCACAGTGTCCACACTATTGGTGTCCACAGTGGTCCACACTATTGGTGTACACAGTGTTCCACACTATTGGTGTACACAGTGTTCAACACTATTGGTGTCCACAGTGTTCCACACTATTGGTGTCCACAGTGTTCCACAATATTGGTGTCCACAGTGTCCCACACTATTGGTGTCCACAGTGGTCCACACTATTGGTGTACACAGTGTTCCACACTATTGGTGTCTACAGTGTTCCACACTATTGGTGTCAACAGTGGTCCACACTATTGGTGTCCACAGTGGTCCACACTATTGGTGTCACAGTGTTCACACTATTGGTGTCACAGTGTCCACACTATTGGTGTACACAGTGTTCCACACTATTGGTGTCTACAGTGTTCCACACTATTGGTGTCAACAGTGGTCCACACTATTGGTGTCCACAGTGGTCCACACTATTGGTGTACACAGTGTTCCACACTATTGGTGTACACAGTGTTCCACACTATTGGTGTACACAGTGTTCCACACTATTGGTGTCCACAGTGTTCCACACTATTGGTGTCCACAGTGTTCCACACTATTGGTGTACACAGTGTTCCACACTATTGGTGTACACAGTGTTCCACACTATTGGTGTCCACAATGTTCCACACAATTGGTGTCCACAGTGTTCCACACTATTGGTGTCCACAGTGTTCCACACTATTGGTGTCCACAGTGTTCCACACTATTGGTGTCCACAGTGTTCCGCAGTATTGGTGTCCACAGTGTTCCACACTATTGGTGTCCACAGTGTTCCACACTATTGGTGTCCACAGTGTTCCGCAGTATTGGTGTCCACAGTGTTCCACACTATTGGTGTCCACAGTGTTCCGCAGTATTGGTGTCCACAGTGTTCCACACTATTGGTGTCCACAGTGTTCCGCAGTATTGGTGTCCACAGTGTTCCACACTATTGGTGTCCACAGTGTTCCACACTATTGGTGTCCACAGTGGTCCACACTATTGGTGTCCACAGTGTTCCACACTATTGGTGTCCACAGTGTCCCGCAGTATTGGTGTCCACAGTGTTCCGCAGTATTGGTGTCCACAGTGTTCCGCAGTATTGGTGTCCACAGTGTTCCGCAGTATTGGTGTCCACAGTGTTCCGCAGTATTGGTGTCCACAGTGTTCCGCAGTATTGGTGTCCACAGTGTTCCGCAGTATTGGTGTCCACAGTGTTCCACACTATTGGTGTCCACAGTGTTCCACACTATTGGTGTCCACAGTGTTCCACACTATTGGTGTCCACAGTGTTCCACACTATTGGTGTCCACAGTGTTCCACACTATTGGTGTCCACAGTGTTCCACACTATTGGTGTCCACAGTGTTCCGCAGTATTGGTGTCCACAGTGTTCCACACTATTGGTGTCCACAGTGTTCCGCAGTATTGGTGTCCACAGTGTTCCACACTATTGGTGTCCACAGTGTTCCACACTATTGGTGTCCACAGTGTTCCACACTATTGGTGTCCACAGTGTTCCACACTATTGGTGTCCACAGTGTTCCACACTATTGGTGTCCACAGTGTTCCACACTATTGGTGTCCACAGTGTTCCACACTATTGGTGTCCACAGTGTTCCACACTATTGGTGTCCACAGTGTTCCACACTATTGGTGTCCACAGTGTTCCACACTATTGGTGTCCACAGTGTTCCACACTATTGGTGTCCACAGTGTTCCGCAGTATTGGTGTCCACAGTGTTCCACACTATTGGTGTCCACAGTGTTCCACACTATTGGTGTCCACAGTGTTCCACACTATTGGTGTCCACAGTGTTCCACACTATTGGTGTCCACAGTGTTCCACACTATTGGTGTCCACAGTGTTCCGCAGTATTGGTGTCCAGTGTTCCGCAGTATTGGTGTCCACAGTGTTCCGCAGTATTGGTGTCCACAGTGCATGGTGTCCACGTGTCACACTATTGGTGTCCACAGTGTTCCACACTATTGGTGTCCACAGTGTTCCACACTATTGGTGTCCACAGTGTTCCACACTATTGGTGTCCACAGTGTTCCACACTATTGGTGTCCACAGTGTTCCACACTATTGGTGTCCACAGTGTTCCACACTATTGGTGTCACAGTGTTCCACACTATTGGTGTCACAGTGTTCCACATATTATGGTGTCCACAGTGTTCCACACTATTGGTGTCCACAGTGTTCCACACTATTGGTGTCCACAGTGTTCCACACTATTGGTGTCCACAGTGTTCCGCAGTATTGGTGTCCACAGTTTTCCGCAGTATTGGTGTCCATAGTGTTCCATAATTTTGGTGTCCACAGTGTTCCATAGTATTGGTGTCCACAGTGTTCCATAGTATTGGTGTCCACAGTGTTCAATAGTATTGGTGTTCACAGTGTTCCATAGTATTGGAGTTCACAGTGTTCCATAGTATTGGTGTCCACAGTGTTCCATATTATTTGCTCCACATCATATGTGTCTCCTTGTTACTTCCAGGTCTTACATTTTCTTTCCGTTCTGTTGTTTGGTTCTGTTCCGTCTTATATTATTCTCCAATTATAATTTCTGCTAAAGAATTAGACACATGCGCAAAATCTGGGGTGTCTTTATTTGCAGGCGAAATAATAATATTAATAATAATAATAATAATAATAATTATTATTATTATTATTATTATTATTATTATCATTATCAAAACTAAGCGCTAACTCCACCAGTGGTGCAGGGTAGTGTGTTTGAGCTGTGTAATATGCTTGATCTGAAACTAGCAAGGGTGACGAGTGTAACGGAGGTAAAATTTGTAAGGGTGGTGAGGAGTGCTAAAGAAAGTATAATCAAAGGTTGTGTAATAAATCCGTTGCTGTCAAAAAGTCAAAGAGGGAGTCTGTGTCAAAGGTGGGGCCGTCAGCGAGGAGGGAAGATAAAATAAGGGTGTTAGAGCGGTGACGACGTCGGAGGTAAATTCTGCGTACTGGCTGGTATACAGAACAGTCCAGCTGAATATGGCAAACTGAAATTGGAACTTGACAATTCATTAATCATTAAAACATTCATATTCATATGTGAGAATCTTATCGTGGAGACGGAGATGGTTCCAGTGAAGGAAGTATTGCCGACAACATTGAATAAAAGATATGCTGCAGGTCAAGGTTTTATTGGGAAAGTATTTCTCTCACGAAAATAAAAATAACAGAGTGAAACGTTTATCTTCTTTAATAGAAGGACTGAGAACGACTCTGACACATGAGCGAGTTCTCATTCCTATCAACAAGAATTAAAATTCCGAAAACAAGAAACTCGTTAAAATTATCGTATTGATTTAAGAGAAGAAATCGAAAATGAACCACTCCATTTCCATCAACAAGTGGTGAAGGAACTCGGGAAACTACAAGAGAATGATGAAAAAAGCTCCTTCTACATTAAGGATTTCATGAAAGAACTTCATCGGAAAATATTTCCCTAATGTGGACTTTTCTCTCAAAATTTATCCGACATTATCATGTTTGGAAACTTGAGCTTCTTTGTTATGAGCTGGGTACTGCCGTCGCAGATTAAGTTAAGTGATAATCTTACATTAAAAAAATCCCAGTACGCTATTCTTTTAGATAGAAGTGGACGAAGGACCAGCATGACCAGCGCCTCTCGTACCTGACGTGTATTGTTCCTATGTAAGTAATACACAGCTGGCTATACCCAGCGGCGGGTCATTATATGATTAAGACCCTCTTCAGGAAACACTTGTCCTGTTTGCTGACAAATCTTACCTAATCTAACCCTAGCAACCTTGACCCCGTGTTTACCGGTGTGGGTACTGGCTTACTGGTTACTTGAGAATTGATTCACTTCAGCTAATTTAGGTTAACGTAACCTAGAATAAAGGACAAATAGAAGACAGGTACATTATATTGAAATATCAATATTATTCTCAAAATTCTGACTGCTCTTCCCATGTTCTCTGAGTCGTTTGTAAACACACGTTTTCCTTATGGGGACAAGATGCAAAATCTCATTAAAATCCTAATTCCAAGGCTTCCTCGGATGTCTCCTACCCCTCCTTCTATTCAGCCCAGATTTATACACCATCTTTACTTACCTATCCGCCTTCATCCTTTATAAATGACTCAGCTATCTCAACCGCTCCTCGGCTCCCTGAAACATTCTTATCACAACACCATCCTCTAGACTCTTCGTTGCTTATTCTCTATGTAATATTCACACAACACATTGCATCAAGCACGTCATCTTCATAACGTTCAGCCTAGTCTTCAGTGCAACAATCAATGCCTTGTCTCACACCCACACAAAAGTGTTGCCACCCTATTATCAGGTATATTTTTTCCCTTAGCATACGCTGACCAATTTTTCTTTCCAGGACTGCTAAAGTCTCTTCTTACTTTCTTTCCCTCATTGTTTTCTGAGCTTCACTTTATATCTGACCGGCTAAAATGCCGACACATCTGCTCCCAAATACGTGAATATCTTCACTTTCTCCAAACTCCTTCTTACCAATCTGATCTCTGATATTTCCTTGCTTAGACAGTCATTTACTCTCATCATCTTCATCTTTTGTAAATTCATGGTCAATTTTCTTGTACACACTAAACTGTGGAGTGTCTCTCCCCGGTCTTCACAAAGTACTCTCATCACATATAAGGAACTGAGATATAAACTTTATATTAATTCCTTATATTACTTAGTTGACACCTCTCCTCAGTACTCGAACATTTACGTGTTTTACAGTCTTATGTACAGACACAGTAAACAATGACATCAAACAGCATATATTCTTTTTTAAAACCCACTTTTACCCATGCCTTCTTTTCCCATTACTCCAAGTAATGATGAATTTAAGTATCTAAAATTTTTGTACACTTGGAAAATACTCTCCGGAGGGAAGAACAGATACTTGATTATATATATGTCGTGCCGATTAGGTAAGTTAGTTAGTTAGTTCAGACTAGGTAAAACTTGCGATTTTGGCTTAAATAGCAACGCTCACCTTGCCATATAAGACAAGTGAAAATTTGTGTATGCAATAATTTCGCCAAAATCATTCTGAACATAACGAAAAAAATATATTTCATTGTGTTTGTTTATTATTAAATTAATGTTAACGTATCTAAAATATATTTAGTTGGGTTAGGCTTATAATAATTGGTGTTTAATTTGGTAGATAAGTTTTCAACTTTTGGTAAAATATAAATTACTATTAATCATAATGAAAAATATATTTTAAATTTCATAATTTTAAGAAATCTTATTTAATAATTATTTACCTAATGATTTACCTATTCGCAATATATATATATATATATATATATATAATATATATATATATATATATATATATATATAATATATATATATTAATAGGTAAAACTGGTCAATTAGGATGAACTTATTTAAAATTAAGTCCTTTCTAAAATTTTCTCTATACGTTTAAAGATATATTTTTTTCATTTATGTTAATGTAAGAATTTATAATTTTGTACCAAGAGAAACTTTGAAAACCTACCTAACCTTATTACAACAAGCGCAATTTAATATATATATATATATATATATATATATATATATATATATATATATATATATATATATATATATATATATATATATATATATATATATTATATATCGGGGGATGGTCCAAAAAAATAAACTTTCTATCTTTATCACTCCCAGCCCATACAGTTTTTCTCTTAGAAAATATCACTGGGTAAAATTGAGCCCCATCGGATAACATTTAGGGATGACTCTCGACGCTTGAAGAATTTTGGGTATAATTATAAGTACTGCAAACTGAACTGTCAGGTATACGAGTATTCGCCTCAATCTCTCGCAATTGATTTTTTATGGGAATATTCAATGCTTTTGATGTTCAACCTTCTCTCTTAGGAATGTTCGAAAAAATGTCATAATTTATTTTTTATTTCCATTGCGTTGATTAAATCATGTTTTTGTATTTTATATTCCCAAGCGCCTTAGGCTGTAATCACAGGATATGACGTAATATACCGGATTTAATCTCCTTGACAAGTCTGAGGAGAAAATCCTTGGTTCGAAGCTGCCTTCTGCTGGCCAAGTGCTTAGTGATTTCTTGAACCATCACGTTGATCTAGAGGAGTTGAAGTTAAGCCTTGAAAAGGTTTGGGAAGTTGAGTGTTTTAATGACGAAAACCAGAATTCCGAGGAGGAAGGACCATGCCATCGGCAAGATCCTCGCTGTCCATAAGGACTGGAAACTCAAAAAAAAAAAAAAAAAAAAAAAAAAAAGAACAACCAGATGCATAGAAAATAGGGCGCTGTGGTACTCAGGAGCAGGTTTGTGAACCTTTTAACGTGACCCATGCCAGAGCTCTTGGCATCATGAAGAACGAAGAGGATGGGGCTTCCATGATGGCTCAGCGAGAACCTGGCAGCCAAAGTTCCACGAAATCCGTCAGTAAGAAAACAGAAAGGAAGTAAGAGACGGCTGCAAAGCGGGAACCTCAGGAAGAAAAGAAGTAGAAGATGGCAAGTGAGGCTTCATTATCTTCACAAATAGTAGAACTGACATCCTCTTCTTGCACAGATGTTTCCGCGTCAGAATCCATGGCAGAGAAAATCAGAGTGTAGAGGTGGCGACAGTCCTCCAAATATTGCGAAGACAAGAATGAAGAATGTGATCGCCGATGGCAGCGAATGTCACAACGGAAACGACAAAAAGCCTCGGCACAACCAGAGCTCAACTAAGGACTAGCATTGCAGTGTGATGCTCGGAAGCCTCATTGTTCACTGGGATGGAAAATTAATTATAGATCTGAGTTCAGTCATACAAGTCAGCACCTCCAATGGGCAATATCAGTTTCATGGCGCTGCAAAACTTACTAGTGGAAAGGCAAGCTCAGCTTCTCCAAGAATAAGAATGGACAGATTGCGTCATCGTAATGTGCTGTGACAAGACTGCCTCAAACATTGGAGTGCATTTCATTATGTACTGTATTGCATTCTACTGTATTACATGTTTTGTTTTTTATATATTAAGGGCATTCTGTTTCATATTCGAATTGTTAATATACTTCTCCAGGAACTGAAGAACAACACATTGAAGGCCCTCAAGGGAGGTGTACCTTGATCCCGGTGAAGGCCCTCAAGGGAGGTGTACCTTGATCCCGGTGAAGGCCCTCAAGGGAGGTGTACCTTGATCCCGGTGAAGGCCCTCAAGGGAGGTGTACCTTGATCCCGGTGAAGGCCTCATGTGGTTTAGCGCTTCTATTTGATTATAATAATGTGAAACTCTACTGACATCGCCAGCCATGGAGACCGACATCCCTGGTCTCCCATTTACTTCCCGGAAACCAGTAGATGTAAATCACACAAGTTAGTCTCCCATGTATGAGACATAATGAACCAAAAGAGTATAAAACATGTATATTTTTTTTTTAAATAGCCATATTATTGGTGCTCCAGAAAAGTATGATTCGCCAGAATTTTTACAACTTAAATGTTTAACTTTATGAGACAGACACACCAGTGCTAAAAGTTTGAAGCAGATCAGAAGAGGCATTCTGCAGTTATGCGAAGCCCAACTATTCCAGGTCATTTTTTAGCTTAATATATTAGCAAACTCGCACCTACACAGCCTAAACTTACAAGTCATAATCTTTCTCATAAGATGGTTCAGCAACTAAGGATGGCTGCTGCTCAGGTCAGACATACTTAAAATGTTTCATGGAAAATATTGCACCATTTTTAAAATAAAATTGATAAACTGGCTCCTACATACCCAGTAACAATCCCGACCTCCTAAGATACATCAGTGTTAGAAGTTTGAATCCCATCAGAAGAAGCATTCTCAAATAATGCACAAAAAACAAAACTCTGAATGACTTTTTTTTTTTTAAATTGACCAGAGGACCTCTGCACATGCCTATAGTTGCATGGCCCTTTCCCTAGTTACAGTACACCAGTGCTGAAAATTTGAAACCTATCGGATGAGGCGTTCACATGAAATAAACGAAAATCTTGAAGAAAATCCTCAGGCAACCACTGCACGGCACTGCTTCAGGGATATCTAATTACAAAATGGATCTAAAAATTGGGCTATGATCTAGTTATTCATCCAATTTTACAACAGAGCAGTGTGGCTCACCACCAACAATCATCAACAACACTTGCCTCTACTGTTCAGACAGACGTAAAGATGACCAGACAGTATTTACTCCATCGTAACTTTCTTTTCAGTGTATTCCTGCATTGTCCCTCCGCTCTCTTACTCCTTCCCCCCTCTCTCCATCCTGTTTCCCTGCCTCCTTTCTCTGTGTCTCCCTCCATTCTTCCCTACGCCCTCCTTTTCTTCCTTTCTGCCTCTCCCCCAATTCTCTATCCATCTCTCCCTCCCTCGTTCTCTCGCTCCCTCCCTCTCTCCCTCCCTCGCTCTCTCCCTCGCTCCCTCCCTCACCACTACCACACATTAACGTGCTAAAACACCACCCGCCGAAGGATGAAACACCATTAGCGACTCTGGTAGTTTAAGCTCGATTAATATTCATTGAAAAGTAATCTAATTTTCTCCTAGTTTTTATTACCACCAGCAGCAATTAGCATTCTAGTTTAACAAAAATAACAATATCGAGTGAGCGTGAACCAGAGTGTGGGAGCGAGTGTGAGTGTGGGAGCGCCACTCTGTGTGAATGCATGTCTCTCTGAGTACTCACCTAATTGTACTCACCTAACTGTGGTTGCAGGAGTCGATTCATAGCACCTGGCCCCGCCTCTTCACTGGTCGCTACTAGGTCACTCTCTCCCTGCTCCATGATCTTCATCATACCTCTTTTTAAAGCAATGTGTGGTACCTGCCTCCATTAACTCACTTTCCAGACTATTCCACTTCCTGGCAACTCCATGACTGAAGTACTTCCTAACATCCCTGTGACTCATCTGAGTCTTTAACTTCCAATTGTGACCCCTTGTTGCTGTGTCCCATCTCTGAAACATCCTGTCTCTGTCAACCATGTCGATTCCTCTCAGTATTTTATGTCGTTATCATATACACTCCATCCCTTCTGTTCTCCAGTGTCGTCAGGTCGATTTCGCTTAACCTCTCCTCGTAGGACATGCTCTTAGCTCAGGGACTAGTCTCGTTGCAAACCTTTGCACTTTCTCTAATTTCCTGACAAGCTTGGCCAAGTGTGGGATCCAAACTGGTGCTGCATACTGCAATATGGGCCTGACGTACACGGTGTACAGAGTCTTGAACGATTCCTTACTGAGGTATCGGAACGCTATTCTCAGGTTTGCCAGGCGGCCATTTGCTGCAGCAGTTATCTGGTTGATGTGCGCCTCAGGAGATGTACTCGGTATTATACTCACCTCAAGATCCTTTTCCTTGAGTGAAGTTTGTAGTTTTTGCCCCTTCCCCTAGACTGTACTTTCTCTGCGATCTTCCTTGCCCTTCCCCAATCTTCATGACTTTGCACTTGGTGGTGTTGAAATCCAGGAGCCAGTTTCTGGAACAGGCCTGCAGCCTGTCCGGATCTCTTTGTAGTCTTGACTGGTCCTCCTCCGATTGAATTCTCCTCATTAACTTCACATCGTCTGCAAACAGGGGCACTTCTGAATCTATTCCTTCCGTCATGTCATTCACATATACCAGAAACAGCACCGGTCCTAGGACAGGCTCCTGTGGAACCCTGCTCATCAGAGGCGCCCACTCTGACACCTCATCACGTACCATGACTCGCTGATGCCTTCCCGTCAGGTATTCTCTGATCGGCTGCAGTGCCTTCCCTGTTATTCCTACCTGGGTTTCCAGCTTTTGCACTAATCTCTTGTGTTGAACTGTGTTAAAAGCCTTCTTACAGTCCAGGAAAATGCAATCTACCCACCCCTCTCTTGTCTTACTGCTATCACCTTGTCATAGAACTCCAGTAGGTTTGTGACAGGATTTCCCGTCCCTGAATCCGTGCTGGTTGTCGTTGATAAGCTCATTCCTTTCTAGGTGCTCCACCACTCTTCTCCTGATAATGACTGCATACTATACATGTCTGTAACACTGGTCTGTAGTTTAATGCTGTGTGTCTGTCTCCTGTGTGTGTGTTAGTTACCAATTTGTCCTGTGTGTGTGTGTGTGTGTGTACTCACCTAATTGTACTCACCTAATTGTGGTTGCAGGGGTCGAGACTCAGCTCCTGGCCCCACCTCTTCACTGATCGCTACTGGGTCCCTTCTCTCCCTGCTCCATGAGCTTTATCATACTTCGTCTTAAAGCTATGTATGGTTCCTGCCTCCACTACATCACTTGCTAGACTATTCCACTTCCTGACTACTCTATGGCCGAAGAAATACTTCCTAATATCCCTTTGACTCATTTGAGTCTTCAACTTCCAATTGTGACCCCTTGTTTCTGTGTCCCCACTCTGGAACATCCTGTCTCTATCCACCTTTTCTATTCTCCGCAGTATTTTGTATGTCGTTATCATGTCTCCAGTAACCCTCCTGTCCTCCAGTGTTGTCAGGCCGATTTCCCTTAACCTTTCTTCGTAGGACATTCCCCTTAGCTCTGGATCTAGCCTTGTCGCAAACCTTTGCACTTTCTCTAATTTTTGACGTTCTTGACCAGGTACGGGTTCCAAACTGGTGCTGCATACTCCAGTATGGGCCTGACGTACACGGTGTACAGTGTCTTGAACGATTCCTTACTGAGGTATCGGAACGCTATTCTCAGGTTTGCCAGTCGTCCGTATGCTGCAGCAGTTATCTGGTTGATGTGTGCTTCCGGAAACGTGCTTGGTGTTATACTCACCCCAAGATCTTTCTCCTTGAGCGAGGTTTGCAGTCTTTGGCCATCTAGCCTATACTCTGTCTGCGGTCTTCTTTGCCCTTCCCCGATCTTCATGACTTTGCATTTGGCGGGGTTAAATTCGAGAAGCCAGTTGCTGGACCAGATGTCCAGCCTGTCCAGGTCTCTTTGGAGTTCTGCCTGATCCTCATCTGTTTTAATTCTCCTCATTAACTTCACATCATCTGCGAACAGAGACACTTCTGAGTCTATCCCGTCCGCCATGTCATTCACATATACCAAGAATAGCACTGGTCCTAGGACTGACCCCTGTGGGACCCCGCTCGTCACAGGCGCCCACTGTGATACCTCATCACGTACCATGACCCGTTGTTGCCTCCCTGTCAGGTATTCTCTGATCCAATGCAGTGCCCTTCCTGTTATACCCGCCTGATCCTCTAACTTCTGCACTAATCTCTTATGAGGAACTGTGTCGAAGGCCTTCCTGCAGTCCAAGAAAATGCAATCAACCAACCCCTCCCTCTCGTGTCTTACTTCTGTTACTTTGTCATAGAACTCCAGAAGGTTTGTGATACAGGATTTGCCTTCCATGAATCCGTGCTGGTTGTTGTTTATAAGTGTGTGTGTTTGTGTGTGTGTACTCACCTAATTGTACTCACCTAATTGTGGTTGCAGGGGTCGATACTCAGCTCCTGGCCCCGCCTCTTCGCTGTCCGCTACTGGGTCTTTGCTCTCCCTGCTTCATGAGCTTTATCATACCTCGTCTTAAAACTATGTATGGTTCCTGCATCCACTAAATCTTTCTCTAGACTATTCCACTTCCTGACTACTCTGTGGCTGAAGAAATGCTTCCTAACATCCCTTTGACTCATCTGAGTCTTCAGCTTCCAGTTGTGTCCCCTTGTTTCTGTGTTCCCTCTGTGTGTGTGTGTATGTCTGTCTGTCTGTGTGAATGCCAATTTGGGAGTGTGAGAATTTGAAAGGGTATAAGTGTGAGTGTCCTTGTGTGAATGAGAACGAGTGTGCGAGAGAAAGTGAATGTGTGAGTGTGAGTGTGTGTATGTCAGAGTGAAAATGAATGTGAGATCGTGACGAATGTCAAAGTTAGAGTGAGACCGAAAATGAGTGAGACTGAGACTGAATGTGAGAGCAAGAGTGAATGTAAGAGTGAATGTAAGAGCGAGTGTGCAAGAGTGACACAGAGTGAAAGTTGAGCACAGAGAGGCAGGCTTAGCGTTTTCCCATCAAAATAACAACTGTAATTCTCAAAGTCAGTTTTATCATATACTGAAGTGTTGTCAGCTTAATCTCTGGTCTGTATTTGTCAGGTGTGCACTGGTGTGCACCAAGCACAATGACCTTCACAACGGTGCACTGGTATGCACCAAGAACAGTGACCTTCACAACGGTGCACTGGTATGCACCAAGCACAATGACCCTCACAACGGTGCACTGGTATGCACCAAGCACAGTGACCTTCACAACGGTGCACTGGTGTGCACCAAGCACAATGACCTTCACTCTGGACACAACGGTGCTGCACGGTCCTGGTATGCACCAAGCACAGTGATATCACAACGGTGCACTGGTATGCACCAAGCACAGTGACCTTCACAACGGTGCACTGGTATGCACCAAACACAGTGACCTTCACAACGGTGCACTGGTGTGCACCAAACACAGTGACCTTCACAACGGTGCACTGGTATGCACCAAACACAGTGACCTTCACAACGGTGCACTGGTGTGTATCAAACACAGTGACCTTCACAACGGTACACTGGTGTGCACCAAACACAGTGACCTTCACAACGGTGCACTGGTGTGCACCAAACACAGTGACCTTCACAACGGTGTACTGGTGTGCATCAAACAGTGACCTTCACAACGGTGCACTGGTGTGCACCAAACACAGTGACCTTCATAATGGTGCACTGGTGTGCATCAAACACAGTGACCTTCACAACGGTGCACTGGTGTGCACCAAACACAGTGACCTTCACAACGGTGCACTAATGTGCACCAAACACAGTGACCTTCACAACGGTGCACTATGCACCCAAGTGACCTTCGTGCACTGTGCACCAAGCACAGTGACCTTCACAACGGTGCACTGGTATGCAAGCACAGTGACCTTCACAACGGTGCACTGGTGTGCACCAAGCACAGTGACCTTCACAACGGTGCACTGGTGCAACATGCCCAAACGGTGCACTGGTATGCACACAGTGACCTTCACAACGGTGCACTGGTATGCCAAGTGATCATGCACGATGCAAACACAGTGACTTCAGTGCACTGTGTGCACAACACAGTGTTACGGTGCACTGGTATGCACCAAGCACAGTGACCTTCACAACGGTGCACTGGTGTGCACCAAGCACAGTGACCTTCACAACGGTGCACTGGTATGCACCAACACAGTGACCTTCACAACGGTGCACTGGTATGCACCAAGCACAGTGACCTTCACAACGGTGCACTGGTATGCACCAAGCACAGTGATATCACAACGGTGCACTGGTATGCACAAAGCACAGTGACCTTCACAACGGTGCACTAGTGTGCACCAAACACAGTGACCTTCACAACGGTGCACTAGTGTGCACCAAACACAGTGACCCTCACAGCAGTGTAATTAGAGAAGTCTTCATCACACAGACCAGAAGTGAAGTCCGGTGTTCAACCATACAACGCCGGGTTTAGTGGTGGTGGTGTTTTGTCTGTCAGAAGAAATATTACAATTCCTTCTTACTCTGATGTTTACACATGTATGACCGACGAGTTTCTGGCGTAAAGGAAAACCTTAAATTGTGATAATTTAATTTAATATAAAGAGCACTTTTTTGTGTGCCGAAATCCTGGTGGTAAAGACATTAGGAAGTTATAAAAACAATGTATATTAAACCCTGATGAGTTTCTATTTTTTTATCTATGGTGCAATCATGTCCATGGTTGGCTTAATGGGGTTTAAAGCCTATCGACTACACTAGTGCCATTAAGGCTGCACCTTAACCTTTTCACCACCAGTCAAAAATATTTTGTAATAATAATAATAATAATAATAATAATATCTGTATTACTTCAAGTACATGTACAAGGTATACAGGCCTAGCTGACAGTCAATTTTGTCCCAGGATGCGACCCACACCAGTCCACTAACACCCAGGTACCCACTTTACTGATGGGTGAACTTGGACAACCGGTGTAAGGAAACATGCCCAATGTTTCTACCCTTGGCGGGAATCGAGCACGGACCTCAGTGTTGACAGCGTTTGACACCAGGCCACGGGCCACCATTACGGATGTATTGGAATTAAAGTTAAATCTAAGGGTGTATAAACGGAGATATATATCCCTTTACTTGTGTATGTGATGTTGCCCTTAGTGCACACGCATCACTAGGAATATACTCACAGGAATATACTCACAGGAATATACTCACAGGAATATACTCACAGGAATATACTCACAAATATACTCACAGGAATATACTCACAGGAATATACTCACAGGAATATACTCACAGGAATATACTCACAGAAATATACTCACCGGAATATACTCACAGGAATATACTCACAGGAATATACTCATAGGTATATATGCAAATTGAATTTTAATTTTCTTTTCCTATTTTAAGGGAATTCTAAAAATATATATTTTTTTGCAACTATGTTATTTTACTTTTTATTTTAAAAAACTTATATAAATTAAAAAAAATGTTGTAGTGAGCAAAATTTGCAAAAAAAACAAGACATATTAATCGAGACTTTTATAGAAATAAGTTACAATATTTGACTTTACTGGGGGAGCGCTAAACCCGTAGGATTATACAGCGCCTGTGAGGGGGATGGAAGGTATTCAGGCCTAATTCAGGGAACTGGAGCACAGAGCCAATTCCCTAGATCAAGAGCACCTCACCAGCGTGGGTGGGTTACGTTAAAACCATGATTTTTAAAGACATGGACCGGTAAGCCAGCGGAAGTCCTCGGTCAGATGACCAAAAGCTCCAGCTGTGGGACATCATATGACTACGACCCGCGTCAGAAAACACTTGTCGTGTTTCCTGACAAACATTATACCTACCTACCTACCTACCTAGGTTAAATGTGCATAATGTACTTTTCAGGTGCTAAAACCCAACTGACTACTCAAGAGGATGATTTAGTCTGCATGTCATCTCTTTACCAACTGTCAAAGATACTTTATACAGGATGATCGCTAAACTGTTTATATATGCGGAGAGACGCACCTCACTGTGTATTTATTCCTACATCATGCATATTTGTCCTGGAATTACCTAATAAATTCATATATTGTGACTATTTCCATTTTAAGAATTCAGATCATTTTAACAATTTAAGATATCACTATCTTCCCTCTCTGCAGCTTCATTCATAAATTGTTTTGGACTTGAACTGACCTTTACATGGTCAAATAATCTATTCCATTCTTTTACAGTTTTTAATGGAAGGTGTTTCAGGCCTGGCTACCTACTCTGGCTACAAACTTCCCGTCACTGCCACTAGTACCATACTACTAGCCATGATTCCTAACACTGACAATATTTACAGCAATATATTCTAGAGATTAGCTGTTATCAGTTTTGTATGCATAGTTGAGATTCAGTTGATTTAATGTCTCTTCCACTTTCAGCATGTCCAGTGTACATAATTCACTTGGGCCAACGTCAATGAAGAATCTCACCATCTGATTATGGATAATTTCTATCCTGTTTTTTTTCAGTTTTGTTTCTTTAGAGCAGATTACCAAGAACAGGAATGGTCTACATGATATAGTAGGCTTTCCACGATTGAGCACTCAGATACTTACAGTATTGTTCACTATCAGTTCGCCTGACATTCATGGATCGAAGGCTCTTCCTAGATATTTCACTGACGTTGCTGTGGAGATGGGTTCCCCGTTACTCACTACGTACATTAAAATTATTTACTGTTTTCTGTTCACTTTTTTTTGAGTATCCGAACGATACTAAGACCAGCTGGAGCTGGTCTTAGTATCGTTCAGATTGTCTTGCTATCGCTTTCGTTATTTCGTGTCAGTCTTGCTACTGTGTGTGTGTGTATCCCGCAAGTCGTACTGTGGAATTGCTGCTTGTTGCGTGCATTGCAAACAGCGTGTTACGTTGGGTTAGTGCCACCTACACTGGTCAGGCGGTTGGTGTCTGAATATACTTTCCTACATTCCGCGTCCAGCTCTGGTGGTGAGCGGACGTGTGGGCTCCTCCCTAGCGGTTGCTTTGGGAACCTTCATTTTCAGCCAAGATGGCTGCAACGTACCAGCGACGAGTGAACACTGTTTGTGTTGTTTTGCTGCAGGGAGCGGTTCTACCAACAAATGAAGATGTGCTCTTAACGGCCATTTTACGGGACACATATGGCGTGTCTTATGAAGATCTCTACGGCTTATCGTTGAATGGGAGCAAGAGGATATTTGTTAAATTCGCCAGTACTGAGGCGTACCAGCGAGTGGTGGATGAGTACCAAGACAAGAAGATCGTTGTCAACATGGGTGTGGAGGTTTGCCTGAGAGATGTGTCGGCTACCTACAGGTGGGTTAAGGTTTTTAACGTGCCGTTTGAAGCGTGTCCAGAGGATATTCGGGATACTTTCAAGGATTATGGTGTTATACACGCAGTAAACCTGGGTAGACGTGCGCAGGGGCCCTATGCTGGGCTTTTAGAGGGTACTTATTCCCTAAAAATGAGCTTAAGGAGGCCAATACCTTCGTATGTACTGATGGAATGTTTTCGTACGCAGGTATATGTGCATTACCAGGGTCAAGTTAAAACATGCAGACTGTGTGGCCAGACGGGACATTTTGCGGCTGATTGTGTGAGACGGCGAGACGTTGGGCGACAAGGTGGTGAGGAACGAGTGACATACATGGAGGATGGGAAGCAGAGAAAGGATGGCAAGGACGATGAGGAACATAGGGTGAGGGAAGCAGAAACGGAGCCCTCCCGTTGGAGTGCAGAGGTTGACGAGGATGAGGAAAGGAATCAACGGAGGAGGCAGGAAGCAGTGGAAGAGATTCCTGAGGACAGCAATCCGAAGGAGAGTGAGAGTGGTAAGGGAGACAGTATGGACGAGGAGATTTTGAAGGATCTGGGTGATCTAATAGGAAGTGAGGTGTTGGATTTTGTAAACAGTGATATTGTAGATAAACAGAAGGATGGAAAGCCAGGCCCAGTGGACGGCTCTAGGAGTGACAGTGAGGATGCACGGGAGGTGCAGGTTGAAGTGGAGGTACATAGGCCTGGTGAGGAAGTAGACATGAACATGGACAAAGGTGATTCCAGGAAAAGAAGTTGAAAATGACGTCCTTACGCCGGGACAACGCCCGGGGAAAATGGCGTGGACTGAAGTAGTGAGGGGTAAGGGGGGAGGGGTTAAGGATCGCAATAGTTGCAGTGTGCAACCTGCACCTGGAGTTAGGAAGAGGAGTGGCATTTCAGCCGTGAGGAATGGAAAGAATGAGGGAACGTAGCCGCAGAGGAAGGGGAAACCGATGCCTTTAATTTCAGGTGTCTAACAATGAACATGAATGGCCTCCGACAGGAGGTCAAGAGAAGATGGGTTGAGGTGATGCTAGGTAGACATAGGATAGACGTGGTTTTTTTTCAAGAACATAATTTTAGGGGTGGAGAGGACTTGGTATTGAAAGGTTATAGGTTGTTTGTGGGTCGGACTTCCTGTTTAAAAGGGGGGGCGGGAGTAGGTATTAGGGAGGGTAGTCCTTTTGAGTTAGTTTCTTGGGAGGAGGGGGGAGGGGGAAGGGTGGTACGGGTGGATGGGAGGTGGGGAACAGTTCAAGTTAGTTTTGTTGGGGTTTACATGACAGCTGGAGCCTGCTTAAAAGAGAAGTCTGATTTTGTCAGGTCTGATTTGATTTATGCCTTCCGGGGTTTACCTCAAGTAGCCATTTTGGGGGGTGACTGGAATAGTGTTATAAGGGTGAGGGACGTAGAGCCTAGAGGTACAGCAACGATTTTGAAGATACTTAGGGAGGTGTTGTGTGCGGTAAGAGTAGTGGATGTGGTAGGTTGTGGTAGCGAATTTGTAGAATATACATATAGTAGAGGTGCACATGCGGCATGGTTGGATAGGATTTATGTATCAAAGGTTGTTGAGGTGGAGAAGGTGGAGTGTGTGGATGCTGGTTTTTCGGATCACAAGGGAGTGATTGCACAACTAGGATGGGAGGGTGCGGTGAGGGTGTATGCAAGTTACTGGAAGTTGAATGTTAGTATTTTGGGTAGGTTGGGTGGTGAGGTGGATTTTGGGGAGTGGTGGGGAGGGTTGTGGAAGGGGTAGGGGGTGGGAGGGTGGCAAAGTGGTGGAACGATAGGGTAAGCCTGCAATAAAGGTTTTTTTGTGAATGTTTGTAGAGAGGATGCTAGGTATAGGTATGGGTATCAGAGGTATTTGGAGGGTTTATTGAAGGACAGTGGCCGAATAGGGGGGGGATTCATGAAGTGGAAAGGGAAAGGGTGCGTATGGAGTTGAGGGACATACAAAACGATAGGTTTCAAGCTTTACGGTTGAAGAGTGGTATGGATGAGGTTCTATGGGGAGACAGTGTGTCGGAGGTGGTTTTGAGAAACTTTAGGAGAAGGAGGGAAGTGATGACGATAGGTGCGATTGTAGTGGAGGATGCGATGGGGGGTTTTGCGGAGGGGCTAGTCCTGAACACAACTGAGGCAATAGGCAGGTATGGGGAAGCATGGTTTGCAAGAAAATTTGAGGAGGAGGCGGGGGTATCAAGGAATGAAAGGGGATTTCTGGGAAGTATTGATGAGAGAGTGAGCAGAGAGGAGAGGAGGGAGCTAGAAGGTGACATCACTGAGGAGGAAGTGTGGAATGCAGTTAAAAGGTTACGGATGGGGAAAACGCCGGGGTTGGATGGTCTTCCTGGGGAATTGTATGTTAGGTTTTGGGATGTGTTGAGAGAGGTGCTGGTTAAGGTATTTATTGATATGAAGGGAGGGGGGGTTATGGAGGATTTAGTTCATACTGCAGTGGTAGTATTAGTGCCCAAGAAGGATGGTGCGAGAAGCTTTAAAGATTTTAGGGTAATTGTATTAATGAGTACGGACTACAAGATATACGCAAAAATACTGGCGAATTAGTTGAAAAGGGGAGTGGGATCTTGGTTGCATGAAGGGCAATATGGTATCCCGGGAAGGAGCATGCGTAGGGGACAGAGGAGAATCAAGGGGTTTATAGAAAGTTGTCAGGAGGGTGGGGTGCTGGGGATAGATTGGGCCACTGCGTATGATAGGGTTAATAGGAGGGTTTTAATGGAAATTATGAGGCTCATGGGATTTGGAGAGGAGGTAGTAGGATGGGTGAGGCAATTGTATGAGGAGGCAGTTTTAGGATTCAGGTAAATGGTAAAATTGGGGTGGGCTGTGAATATGGGGAAGGGTATTAGGCAAGGTTGCCCAGTATCACAGATATTATTTGCTATTCTGCAGGACCCCTTTTAGGTTGGTTGAGGGTGGTGAAGGGACACAGGGAAAGACAGAGACCAAATGTACAGATATTATTGGATATGTAGATGATACAACTCTTTAATACATACAGAAGGAGGTTTGAGGTGGATAAGTGAGGTGGTTGGTAGGTTCGGTTTACTAACGGGTATGAGGGTGAATAGAAGCAAATCGTTATTGTTGGAGGTGGGAAGATGGGGAGGAGGCCCGTTAGGGGAACGGATGGATGGAAGTGTGTGAATCAATTGAAGGTGTGTGGATAGTGTTCAGTAACGATTTAGAGAGGGTTAGGGAGGTGAATTCAGGAGGTGGTGAACGGTGCTTTGGCTCGGATGAGAGGTTGGAGCGCCAGAGAGATCACTCTTTACAAAGAGTGATAGTGGTTAATGTTTTATTATATAGCAAACTTTGGTTCAGGGCGGGGTTTTTCCCTTTGGAGAAGGATATTTGTAGGCTGGAAAAGGGTGTTATGCAATCGTGTGGGCGAGGGAAGGCATTGGCTCAGTAAGGCAGTGGTAGAAACTCGTGTAAAGTGGGTGGTTTGGGGTTGGTGCCTTTGAGGAGAAGATTGAGGAGTGTGTTTTTGAAGCAGGAATTTTTATTGATGGGAGGGACAGGGGGTAGGAAAATAGGTGGAGTGATGAAAGAGGTGCGAAAGTGGTGGGGGGGGGTAAAGAATTAATAGAATGTGAGAGTATCCTTCGGTTTTGTTAGTGGCTAGGGAACCTGAGAGTATAAAATTGCGTAGGTTGGATGTGATTGGAGGAAGGGAGGTAGTGGTACAAGGGGAAGCTATGTATCCAAAGTATGAGTGGAAGAGCATTTGGAAATGGTTGAGGAAAGTTAGGGTGGCACCGAGGGTTAGAGAAGTGGGCTACAGGTTTTTGCATGGTATACTGGCGTCGAGGAGTCTTTTATATGTGGTGGGGTTAGTGAAGGAGGGGGAATGTCTTAAGTGTGGGGAGTGGGAGACAGCATTTCATGCAGTATATTTTTGTGAAAGTTTGGGTTTAGTCAGAGTATGGATGGATAGGGTATTAGGTTGGGTAGGAGGGAAAAGTGTCGGTTTTAAAAGCCCTAAGTTTGGAGCTGAGTAATCTCCCGGAAGGCGTACGTAGGGTATCACCTATATAATGCTGGATTACATTTATAAGACTTGGATGATGAGGGATGTGGAAAGGGCTGTTTTAATTAAGGCGTTAGCGGCGGGGTTTGTAAGAAAGTGAGGAATAGGGAGATTTATGGTAGGAAGTGGGTCACGTGTTTTCCTGAAGTTTACAGGAATATGACGGTGGGAAGTTTATTAAGTTTGAGAGGGGCGAGTGAAAGAGTGGGTGGGTAGGGGTGGGGAATGGTAGGAAGGTGAGTGGAGCGTAAGGTTTCAGGTTAGGAGTTTTTTATTTTTAGTAGTTAGCTGTGGAGCTTAGGGTTAATAGGGGGGGGGGGTATGTTTGTAGGTGCCCTGTAGACGGAGCAGAGGTTTTTTTTTTTTTCCTTTGTGGCTGCGTTTCAGTGGTGAGGTGCAGAGGTTTCGTAATTTTTAGTTTTGTCAGTGAAGCAGACGAAAGTGTTATAGTAAAAGATGTAGTTATTTTGTCCATTACAGTGAAATGTGAGGTGACTATCAAGGGTATGAGGCTGTAATTGTATTGTTTGTCTGGACAAAATTTTAATGGTTGCAGGTGGAGTTTTCTGTTATATTTTGTTATATTAAGTAGAATATATGGTATGATATTTTGGTATGTTTTTCATGTATATATGGATATGTCCACCTGTTTGTTGGGGTGTACTTTTTGATGTATTAATTATTCCTTAAGTGTGAGGTGATGCAGGATTCTGCTGACGTTTTGTGAAAATTTTTCGGTTATTACTTGTTTGTTCGTGTATCATTTAAAGGATGTATTCATGTTATCTTTTGTTGTTCTATGTTTAGTTTTTCTGTTCGAGTAGGTATTGTGGTAGTGCCTTTTGGCCACTCTATGCTGTGTTTTCCTATGTTTGTAACGAGATATCTGTCTCTTTTGGAATTTTTGTACAGTGTGTTTTTAGGTGTAGGACACGATAGTACTTATAGTATATGTAGGGTTGTGTAGGTGATAGTATCATGTTTTTTGATATTAATGGATTAGGATTGTTTTTTTTTATAAAGCTTATAGTACTATGAGTTATGAATACTTTATTTATCACCTAATGTTAATGAGTTATGAAAATGTAATGCAATATTGATATCATTTTTTTGCTTAGGTTTAGTTTCTTTTCAATGTTTAGCTAGGTTGGGTTAAGTGATTTATCATGTTTTTTTGCGAATATTTGACAATGTTTTCCATATTTTCGTCTTTGAGACATAATTTTTGTAAATTTTGAGTTAGAAGTAGTTTTGTACGATACACTTTCACTGTCAGTGGTGTTTGACAGTGGGAGGTTCTTTCCCTTTCATATAATTTTGGTAGGATGGTTGCAAATAAGCTGAAGAAGTAGGTAGGGGATTTTATACTGTGATGCATATGTCATGATTGTATGTTTTGATAACTTTGGTATGCTTAGTTTTCTTTGAAATTATTTTGTTGTTTTGGCATGTTTTAGTGTATGTTGTGGCTATGTTATGTATTGTGTTACTTTTGGTCGATAAGGTTTTTTTTTCCTTATTGTAAGTGATAAACTGTTCTGTACTTTGTTATGTCGAATGATGCAGAACGGTTTTTGTTCTTGCAGTCATATGGTTATGTACATAAGGTTTTAAATAAAAAAAAAAAAAAAAACTTTCCTAAATCTGCCCAAACTATCTCTACAGCTTTGCTGGCGAATTGCTGGTTCTGTTGGCATAGAATATGAACCGACTCTCACTGATGCGCAGCTTCGTGACATTATTCGTACAAGGTTAAGAGCTGAAGCAACTATGGCGCAACAAACCGAGGTATCTCCCGTTACAGGAGCTGTTAATCGCCGATCTCCGCTTAGGTTCCTTCGTAATGTGGGAGGGACAACACCAGAGCAACCAGACCAGCAGTCTCGTGAAGCAGGTGCACCGGGTTTGTCTCAGGACGAGTCCACTTCATTGGCGCTTGAGTTAGCCAAACTCAATCGTGAAACAACCAGGGAGCAGCGAGCATTTGCTAAGGAGGAGTTTGATAGAGAGAAAGAGAGGAGGCAATTTAAGCAGACTGTGGATGACTTTAGTGTGCAAAAGGCAGTACAGCTAGTTCCTTGTTTTGTTGAAGCCGAGCCTGAACAGTTTTTCGAGGCATTTGAAAACCAGGCTCGAGCATTAAGGTGGCCTGAGGAGCATTGGGCAGCATTGGTGCATACAACGTTGTACGATAAGGCACAAGAGTTCACATCTGTGTTGAATAATGAAGAATTTGTTGACTATCGGGTGGTTAAAACCACGGTTCTTGGGGCTTATCAGTGTATTCCCGCCAAGTACAGGAGGGAATTCAAATTGTGTAAACGTCAGTTAGGTCAGTCTCATGTAGACTTTGTAAGGCAGTAGTCAAAAGCCTTCACCAAGTGGTACAAGGCGAGTGGTGTCGCCAACTTCCCAGATTTAGTGCAGTTTCTTTTGGTGGATAACCTGCTGGAATCTGTTGGACCAGAGGTAAGAGTCTTTCTTGAAGATCATTCGTTAACCACTGCATTGGAAGCAGCCAGGCTGACTGACACTTTTGAGACTAACCGCTCCTTGTCCGATCGGTTTTATTCTTCTTCCCAACAGCCTGGCATGAGTAGAGATCGTCAGAAAAGAGTTCGTGCCTGGAGGACGAAGTGGCAGGACGAAGGTGAACGACGACGCCAACCAAATCATCTGGTGAGCCACGATATCAAACTCGCGGCCAACCTTGTGAACGACAACTTCAAACTCGTGGTCAACATGGTGAACCACGACCCCAGTACACAGAGTGGCGCCAGCCACAAAATCATCAGGGAGCCAAAGTAAACAGTGAGGTGACCTGCTTTCGTTGTTTTAAACCCGGCCAGGTAAAGTCTAACTGCCTAGCTAAACCAACCATTAGGAAAAATAAATATCCTCCCTTTTGAGATAACCCAGAAAGAAGTAGTGTGTGGTATGTCCCCATACTACAGTACATGCCACATCTCCCTTCAGGAGAATTCAAAGAAAACTGAAGTAAGAACATTTAGGGATACTGGGGCTTATTGTTTCCTTATAAGAGAGGGAGTACTTCCCCACTCGGAAAAAACGTCATTGCACCCATCAGTTCTTATAGAAGCATTTGGAGGAGCAGTATTTTCTGTCCCTTTACATAGAATATACGTGCAGAGTAAATATTTCACTGTACCCAGGGAGGTACAACCGTCCTACCAAGTGAGTGTAAAACAAAAGCCTGTAATTGTTTTACATGATGGTAGGATTGCTGGTGTCTTTTTCTGTCTCATAAACATGCAAGATTTCAGGTATGTCTTGTTACTTCTACTTACACTTAGGTCACACTACACATTCAAGTACAAGCATATATATACACACCCCTCTGAATTTTCTTCTATTTTCTTACTAGTTCTTGTTCTTATTTCCTCTTATATCCATGGGGAAGTGGAACAGAATTCTTCCAGTGTAAGCCATGCTTGTCGTAAGAGTCGACTAAAATGCCGGGAGCAAGGGGCTAGTAACCCCTTCTGTATACATTACTAAGTGTTTCTGAAAGATTTCCTCTGAAAAATGCTGTGTTATTATTGGGTAATATCATTCTTAATTCCACAGTGTCCAGAACCTATAATGACTAATTCCTTCTCCGATGTTGGTGATAACTCGGACAAAATCCCAAAAGATATATGTTGAGAATGCTGACCCATCCTTGGACTACTCTGATCTTGGACTAGACAATTTGTTTTACGAGGAAAACTGGCCAGGGCCTCGTACATTTAGTGAACAGACCCAGATCAAGCCTTCCTATTCCAGGGTTGCAGGATTGCCGGATGTCTCTGTCTCCATGCCTGAGGGACTGTCCTTTCGAGAAGAACAGCAAAAAGATCCTTCCTTGAATTTCGCTTTTCAGGCAGCCATGGGTGAATCCCACTCAGATCACACAGTCAAATATAAAATTAAAAACGATTTATTGATCTGCACAGAGACTGGTAAAAAGGTAGAGGGAAGGCAAAAGACAGATAGATTGGTAGTTCCTGAAAAGTTTAGATCACAAATATTAAATATAGCTCACAATTCTTCGTTAGGAGGACACTTAGGAATTACCAAAACCTTGTATAGAATATTAAAAGAATTTTACTGGCCCAAAATAAGGCAAGATATGAAGAATAACATCCACTGTTGTAGGGAATGTCAGCAAGTAGGAAAACCTGGACACCCCATTAAACCTGCACCACTCCATCCCATACCTGCAGACGGAGAACCGTTTGCAGAATTAATCATTGACTTTGTGGGTCCATTACCTAAGTCCAAGTCTGGAAACCAGTACTTGTTCTCTATTATGGACAAAGCTACTAGGTATCCAGAAGCAGTCCCAATGCGCAGTATCAATACCAAAGCTATTCTTAAAGCCGTAACTAAATTTATTTCCTACTTTGGCATTCCTAAGTTTATTCAGAGTGACCAAGGTACTAATTTTACCGCCAAAGCGTTTAGGGAAGCATTAACTAGGCTAGGAATAATTCATAAATTATCCACTTCCTATCATCCTCAGTCCCAAGGCGCCTTGGATAGATTTCATCAAACATTAAAAACCATGATGAGAACTTATAGCATGCATTTCCCTTCAGACTGGGATGAATCACTTCCTGTGTTGCTGTTCACATTGAGAGAAACTGTGCAGGAGTCCACAGGGTATAGTCCGTTTGAGCTAATCTTTGGGTACAACGTACGAGGTCCTCTGCGAGCGCTCAAGGAGGGATGGATGGGAGAAGACGCCTGCATAACACTCTACAACACACTATGAAACAGAGGTATGACAGAAACTCAGTTTCGCTGCTTTAATCCAGGAGACAAGGTGTTGGTGCAGGAACCTATAACTGGCCACACCGTAAAAGCTAGATTTACGGGACCTATGCAAATTGTAAGTAAACTATCTGATGTAAATTATGTGGTAGCTCCCCTTAATAAGCCCTCAGAGTAAAACATCCAACATAAATCAGATTAAAGCATTTAATGGTCCAAATAAAGTCCCAGTAATGACTCTGTCCTCTGTCTCTGTAGACGACCCTGACTCCTTCCACCCTATTCCTGAAATTCAAGTAAAGCTTCCCAATTCTGTCCTCCTCAAAGACTCTAGCTCTTTAATGATGGGGCTGTCTAAGACTCAAGTAATAAGTTTAACTGCACTCTTACAATCTTAAATTGACATATTTTCGGATGTCCCGAAAAAATGTACACTAGGATATCATGATGTAGATGTTGGAAACGCTAAGCCTATTAAACTCTCCCTCTACAGAGCTAATCTTGAAAAACAGAGGCTACTTCAGCAGGAGGTGGCATTTCTTTTAGAACACGGATTAGTGAAGGAGTCATCTAGTCTGTGGGCTTCACTGGTCATCTTGTTAAGAAGTCTGATGGAGGTTTTCGAATGTGTACAGACTACCGTAAGGTGAATGAGGTCACTATTCCAGATGCTTACCCTCTGCCACGTTTGGATGATGTAGTCGACTTTGTGGGTAAGGCTACTTTTGTGTCTAAACTAGACCTCCTCAAAGGTTACTCTCAGGTACCTTTGATATATAAGGCAAAGGAAATCTCTACCTTCATAAATCCAGGTAATTTTTATCAAAATACAGTGACCCCATTCGGGATTTGGAACTCGCCGGCATCGTTCCAAAAGCTGATCTATCAAGCTATTAAAGGACTTGAAGGCACGGCAGCTTATCTAGATATCGTAGTGGTGTCCGATACACGGGACCAACATATTTCCAGACTTAAAGCTCTCTTTGAGAAATTTCAGAGTTTCCATTTAACTGTTAATTTATGTAAGTCTACTGTTACTTTTTTGGGCCATGAAGTAGGTAGTGGTAAAATGGCCATAAATTTGCTAAAATTCTTGCCATTAAAAATTACCCAGTACCTCATGATAGTAAATTCCTCCAACGTTTCTTAGGGATGGTAGGGTTTTTCAGACGATTCTGTAAGAACTTTGCAGATGTAGCCCCCCTAACCTCACTTATCAGTCATAAAACCAAATTTCAATGGACCCCAGAGTGCCACGATGCTTTTAACAAAGCCAAACGTCTAGTTTGTACTGCACCCATTCTCTTGTCTCCTGATTTTCCAAAAACCTTTATATTACAGGTTGATGCATGTGAGTCAGGGGTAGGGGCAGTACTCCTACAAAAATCTGGGGAAGAGTGCTTGCAGCCTGTGGCTTACTTCTCGGCCAAGTATCAACCTCACCAGAGGGCCAACACCACAACTGAAAAAGAAGCCCTCGAGGTCTACGTGGGGTAGTCGTCCCAAGTGGTCACAGTCTACAGCGATCACAATCCACTAGTATACCTCAACTCCATTAAAATCACAACCCACGTCTGATGAGATGGAGTCTCAGGCTGCAACCAGACAATCTTAAAATTATACATATTGCTGGCAAGGATAATAAGGTTAGGGTGTGTTAGGGACTATATGGGTAGCCTAGCTCTTTTTTCCCCCTTTTGTGTATATAAAATGTGTTTTATGTTATTGGTGTTTTTTTTTTTGTGTGTGAGGGGACATTCTGCTACCGTCCGCAGGTGTGTTGAACCAACGTTAGCCCTACTGTCTGGTGTCTCGCTCTAGTATAGAGTTTGACTTTATGTCTCGAGAAAAGTTGAGCTCTATTTATTGAGTTGGATGGTCGAGAGGAAAGGAGGTTTCATTATTGTTCAGTGCCATGGCGGCACGCTACCCATGGAGGTGAAAGCCTAGTCCTGGCTATTAGAGCCCTTTTGGGGTGGGGTGTGGCATACAAAGAGTATGTTACAATTTATTCGGTGTATGTATACACTCCCATATAGGCTGCCTCCCAACCAGCGAACCGGGTGCTAAGGCTTTAACGATTTTTCAGGGTACCCGTCTTTAAATCAGTACCTTGGTTCATTGGCCAATCATAGACGAGCCCGCCAAGTGCCGATGTGACGTGGTTCACTCACAGTCAGCATTTACCGGACTTGCCTCTAGCTGGTTGAAACACAGTGCTCTCTCTCTTTGCCTTTATCACTGTGTGGTACACTTATATTCAACTCCTGTACATAGTGTACATAAGTGTACATAATTATATTTATATGGTGAAGGAAATACAAGTTAAATATTACTGCTGAGTTTGTTTTGCTCCAAACCCAATACGACCAGGTCACAGGCCATTCTTACCTGTGTTTGTAATACTATATTTCCTAAGAGCATCGACACCTCGTTTTCTATTAACTATTTACCGCAAAACTCTTGTTATAGTGACAGTATTTTAGTAATATGCTTTGAGCCTTTACCTAATATTAGGAGAGCACTGGCATGGGCATACTGGTATGTTATTTACATAGCATGAAAATAATGGAAGCTTTAAAATACTTCCTAGTGGAACTCCCCATATTATCGGCTTCGGGTTCTGATTCAGTATTATTGAACTTGACAATAAGTTTCCCTCCTTAGGAGAAAGTTGTTGTGGTTAATGGAGCGTGTTGATGCCATATTGCCTCTTCAGATGTCTAAATGATATAGAATTATTTTACATTATTGCAATATTTTGCCTTGATGCTGGTGAGGGGCTTTTGATCCAAGGAACTGGACTTACTCTTTCCTTGTTTGGCTCGAATCTGAATGAATTACATTTCACAGGCACTGTATGACTCCTACTGGTTTAGCACATCAATCATTAATAGCTGATTCATTTTATGCCATGCTTGAAAAATTGGATGGCTTCAGACTGAGTAGATGGAAATTACGATGGATTCTGGGCAATCACAAGAATGTCTCTCCTGGTTGGCTTTCAACTTCGCTGGTCGCTACTAGATCTACTTTCCACCTGCTCCTTCAGCTTTATCGTATGATGAGATGGAGTCTCAGGCTGCAACCAGACAATCTTAAAATTATACATATTGCTGGCAAGGATAATAAGGTTAGGGTGTGTTAGGGACTATATGGGTAGCCTAGCTCTTTTTTCCCCCTTTTGTGTATATAAAATGTGTTTTATGTTATTGGTGTTTTTTTTTTTGTGTGTGAGGGGACATTCTGCTACCGTCCGCAGGTGTGTTGAACCAACGTTAGCCCTACTGTCTGGTGTCTCGCTCTAGTATAGAGTTTGACTTTATGTCTCGAGAAAAGTTGAGCTCTATTTATTGAGTTGGATGGTCGAGAGGAAAGGAGGTTTCATTATTGTTCAGTGCCATGGCGGCACGCTACCCATGGAGGTGAAAGCCTAGTCCTGGCTATTAGAGCCCTTTTGGGGTGGGGGTGTGGCATACAAAGAGTATGTTACAATTTATTCGGTGTATGTATACACTCCCATATAGGCTGCCTCCCAACCAGCGAACCGGGTGCTAAGGCTTTAACGATTTTTCAGGGTACCCGTCTTTAAATCAGTACCTTGGTTCATTGGCCAATCATAGACGAGCCCGCCAAGTGCCGATGTGACGTGGTTCACTCACAGTCAGCATTTACCGGACTTGCCTCTAGCTGGTTGAAACACAGTGCTCTCTCTCTTTGCCTTTATCACTGTGTGGTACACTTATATTCAACTCCTGTACATAGTGTACATAAGTGTACATAATTATATTTATATGGTGAAGGAAATACAAGTTAAATATTACTGCTGAGTTTGTTTTGCTCCAAACCCAATACGACCAGGTCACAGGCCATTCTTACCTGTGTTTGTAATACTATATTTCCTAAGAGCATCGACACCTCGTTTTCTATTAACTATTTACCGCAAAACTCTTGTTATAGTGACAGTATTTTAGTAATATGCTTTGAGCCTTTACCTAATATTAGGAGAGCACTGGCATGGGCATACTGGTATGTTATTTACATAGCATGAAAATAATGGAAGCTTTAAAATACTTCCTAGTGGAACTCCCATATTATCGGCTTCGGGTTCTGATTCAGTATTATTGAACTTGACAATAAGTTTCCCTCCTTAGGAGAAAGTTGTTGTGGTTAATGGAGCGTGTTGATGCCATATTGCCTCTTCAGATGTCTAAATGATATAGAATTATTTTACATTATTGCAATATTTTGCCTTGATGCTGGTGAGGGGCTTTTGATCCAAGGAACTGGACTTACTCTTTCCTTGTTTGGCTCGAATCTGAATGAATTACATTTCACAGGCACTGTATGACTCCTACTGGTTTAGCACATCAATCATTAATAGCTGATTCATTTTATGCCATGCTTGAAAAATTGGATGGCTTCAGACTGAGTAGATGGAAATTACGATGGATTCTGGGCAATCACAAGAATGTCTCTCCTGGTTGGCTTTCAACTTCGCTGGTCGCTACTAGATCTACTTTCCACCTGCTCCTTCAGCTTTATCGTATCTCTTCTTAAAACTATGTATGGATCCTGCCTCCACTACATCACTCTCTAAATTGTTCCACTTCCTGACAACTGAAGAAATACTTCCTAACATCCCTGTGACTCATTTGAACCTTCAACTTCCAGTTGTGACCCCATGTTGCTGTGTCCCATCTCTGGACACAGTATTTTATATGTCGTTATCATGTCCCCTCCTATCCCTCCTGTTCTCCAGTGTTGTCAGGTTGAGTTCCCTTAACCTCTCCTTGTGTAAGTTTTAATGTGTCTATTTTGTTAATCAAATTAATTTATGTGAAATAACTGGATAACGTCTCTTCTGGTCAGAAATAAACCACAAAGCTTGACTTTAATGGGTTATCCAATGTTAAATCTACATAATGTTTATTAATATGCACATAGCATTGTGTTTCATCAAGACCACTGCAAAAAATTTGTACATTATGTTCCCAGTTGTTTAATAAAACTTCTATGTATGTTTATTAAACTTTAAACGTTGGTAAATCTTACTTAGAGAAACGTTTGGATATATTTTGACCTGAGTTTTTTTTTCAAATTTGCCTTTTTTATGTAAAAAAATTTGGAAAAATAAATACTGATTTTCATGCAATAATTTCTGAGTGCCTCATCCAACTGCCTTCAGCCTTCAGCGCTGATGTCTTGATAATACAAATTTTGAGTGACGTCAGTAATAAGGTACTGATGTATTTTAAGATATTAGTCCCTCAGAAATAGTAAGATAATTTCTTTTCAGTTTGTCTTCAAAGCTGATGTTTCGTTACACAAACAACCCACACATAGAAGAGAGAAAAGCTTATGACGACGTTTAGGTCCAACTTCGACCATTCACAAGTGACTTGTAAATGGTCCAAGTCGGACCGAAACGTCGTCATAAGTTTCTCCTAAGTGCGGGTTATTTGTGTGTTGTTCCAGTCATGGTATTGTGCCTTTTTGTTCTGATGTTTCTTTGGACTGGGATGTTCTTGTCTATATAATAACTTAAGAATACCAAATTTGATTTGCTTCAAAATCTTCAAAACAGATTTTTAACTTCAATACAAACGTATGCCACACTCTGCACTATTCCTGTCGCATGCATTGAGGTAGAGAGGACTGGGGTTACGAAATACGGGGATACCTTTCTCGCATCACGCAGCAACCGAAATATATCTAGTTTAATATTATTTATGGTGAATCAAATTTACACATATAATGGTCAGATCTGCCCCTATAAACTTGAAGTTCGTGGAAAAAAAAAAAGTAACCACTTTAAGGTCTCTCTCCGGAATAATAATAATAATCTTAATAATACATTTTTCAATGAATTATCAATTAATTATTTATAAATAAAAGCAGTATTCAAGAGCTATTATTTAGTTACTTATGTAACTAAATGGTGAGGGTAAATTCATGATGTGTCTTGGTGAGACTAAACTTCAGGAATGTCCGATGATTTGCATAAACCATTTGAATTTATAATAGAAAAATGCGCTAGAAAATCTCTCAGTGTGCACACACTGCGAAGTTTTTATTTCTAAGAGCATGTACATTTAGAGTGTATATCACCCACTGCATATACACTGTGAAGTGTATATGAAAAGATATGAAAATGGGTCAGTAAGAGAAAGTGATGTTAAACTTCATATGAACCCCTGTAATAGTAATATTTGAAAATATTTCTACACAGAGTGGAAGATGGCAGGAATGAAATCCGAGAGGATATAACGAGAGCCAAAACCAATGATCATTTTCTAAAATACTTCAATTAATTTATAACAAAAGCAACAACACCAAGAGCTTCAGTTGTATTCCTACAGCTACAATACAGCAGGTAATGTGTAGCTGCATACACGTTAAAGAGCTGTAGTTATATTTACTTCCCTACATCTACTTAATTTGGAAAACATTGTTTGAAAACGAACTCTTTTCTGTGAATTTACATTTAGATTACAACACTAACTCAGTTCCGGAGGATCCCAGCTGGAAAATGGAGAAGATGATGCCATTGTGTATTACACCCAGCCGCTGAATACCTTAAGATGTATACAGTAGCCTGGTTTATACCTTTAAGAAGGCATCCAAAAATTTGGGCGAGAGGCCACAAGAAATTTTTATCATTTTAAGTGTCGAGAAAGCCTTCAATATATATTGTATTGCTATAGGAATGCGCCTCTTTAAGGGGGTCTCCTTGTCGTGGTAAAGAGGCTATCGGTCTGAGGAATTGGACTTCTTGGTCTTCTTCCTCAGACCGAACCTAATTACCCCCCAATCCCCTATCCCCTTTCCCATCTTCCCCATCCTCCCTTTTCCCTTCCCTCCTCCTCCTCCTCATCCCTCCCTTATTCCCTTCCCATTTTTAGCATGTGAGCTTCTCTCCACAGGCATTCTAGTTCCTAGGTAGGGGGAAGGGAAGTGGTCCATCCCATTCCGTTGAGGTTCTTGGCGGTGGTGTAGTTTGCCGTGGAATCTGGATCGCCTGGGGATGTCCCGATCCCTCTCCAGTCTCCCGGGGGTTGGCTTTGGGTGTCTTTCGGGCGACGGTGTATCTCTGGAGGCCACCTTTCGGATTCCGGGGGTGGTGGCCGAAGGAGGTATGCTTTGTGGTGGGTGTCCAGCCGCCCTCTCTTTTGTCCACCGAGGTGGCTCGGTGGATGTGAGGTTGCTATCCCGGATTGCTGGCTTACTGGCATGAAGGGTAGGATATGGCACGGGTTCCATGCCGCATCTGCACTACTTGCGGTGCTGAGGTCCTCTTGGGCGCGGAGGGGGATTTATGCCCCTTTCATTCCTCCTAGGAGCTATTCCTCCACGTTGCCCCCTTTTTTAATCTTTTTTTTATTTTATTTTCTTCTTTCTTTTTTTCTTAAAAAAAGAAGTAACTATCCATGGACGACCCAATCCGTGAACCTACTACCCTCGGGCCCCTTCCTGATACTGCACCCAGTTCTGACCCTACCTCATTCGTGGACCACTCTTCGGACACTTCCAATACCCCTGTACCTCTTGCTGGTGCCGGTTCGTCACCTGCTTCAGGTACCAGGGTTCCGACTGGCCCTTTTGATACGTCTGACCTTTGCTCTTCTCTGACCTTGATTCCGGCTTCTCCCTCTACGGTGCAGCAATTTTCGGATTGCTCGCCCATCCCACGTCGGACCACCTCCGGTCCCACATCTAAATGACCAAGACCCTTACATGACGATTCGACACTACATTCTCATTCATCTCAGAAACGACCAGCTCGTCACGCACTCCCCTTAAACACTTTGTTTCACACTACACAATGGAAAAGTTTTTTTCTCCAAGACCGACTTCTCCTTCTGCCTATCTTTCCGATCATAGTATTCGTAAGTCTCTCCTACGCCATGTAGGTAAAAATATCTCATTTCACGCTCTCACGAGTGGCACTCGAATCATCACGGTCCAGAATGCTGGCCAAGCTCACGCTCTTTCTCTCCTTACGACCATAGATACTATTCCTATCACTATTGACAAATATCATTCTCTCAATTCTTGTAGTGGTACTGTCATTTTACCCCACACCATTGTCCAACGGAATTTCCAGACATGTGGTGATGACATTCTGGAGCAGCTTGAGCTCCAAGACCTCCCTATCCTCAAAGTTGACACTTTTGTCCTCCCTGCCCATAAGCGAAGACGTTATTCTTGCAATATAGCTCGTTTAACATTTGACTGCCGTGAACTTCCGCCCTCGGTCTACATTGCAGGTCACCATTTACAAGTTCAAAAGGTGACCCCTACACCGCAACAGTGTAGAAACTGCTGGCGTTTTGGTCAACCAGTGAAATATTGCAGGTCCATGGCCGAATGCCCAGTCTGTGGTGCCGACGACCATGCCAGTAGTTCTTGTAATCTACCTCCCTCTTGCCTTTACTGTCGTGAGGCACATCCATCTTACTCTCGCCATTGTCAGGTTTACCTAAATGAGCGGGAAATCCGTTGTCTCAAAGAGGCAGAAGGCTTCTATATGCTATGGCAGTCTCTCATCTACGCCTTTAAGGGAGACTTCCCCGTATTTCCTATTCTCGCATTGCTAAATGTCCCCCAACTTCTGGGGTCCCAACTCCCATGGCTTCCTCTGTGGTCGCCCCATCCTCAGTCACCCCTGTCTCGAATTATTTTGCTGTTCTTGGCTCTGAGGTCCCTACCTCGGCATCCCATACTGTCCTCACCCTTTCCTCTACTCACTCACACAGTTCTGTGTCTACACGCTCTCGTCTAACACCTAATCTTCTTCTCATAAGTCCGGGTTCTTCACCTCCGACCAGTTCTGTAACGTATGTGGAGATTCATCCTCCTCCTCGTTCAATACCTTCATCCCCTGTCCCCTCCCAAGTTTCTTCCTTGACTGCCTCCCTCCAGGTTGCTTCCACTCCTGTCCCCTCCCAAGCCCCTTCGACAGTTTCCTCTTCCATCTCCTCGCCCTCTACTTTAGTACAGTCTATAGTCTCCCCGATTGTTGCTCACCCTCCTCCTTCTTCCATCTCTAATGTGGTCCCACATCCTGCATCTTTGTCTTCCAAAATTCTGGACGCTATCACAACATATATTACAGAGACTGGAACATTCATGGACACCGCTCCACCTCCGGTTCCTCCTCCTCTCTCTTCTCTGTCTACACCCCTCCTTCCTTCACAGCATCCCACTCCTCTGCTTAGAAGTCTTCTGCTGCCTCCACACATGGACTTTTCTAACCCTAGCCCATAGATACCTATAACTTCGACTTATATTTTTCTCTTCATAAATCATGGCTTATTTACAGTGGAATATCCGAGGCCTCAGGGGTAACCGGGGTGAGCTTCAGGTGTTGCTCTCCCAGTTTTTTCCTGTTGGGGTCTGTTTGCAAGAACCCAAATTACAATCCGCTGTTATCTGTCCCTTTTCAGACTATGATTTGTTATATTCATCGGATCCTTTTTCCGATGGAACCTTTAACGAAAGTGCTCTTCTTATACACACTGGTATTCCATACCATCAGCTCTATGTTCATTCTTCTCTACATTACACTGCAGCCCGTATCCACTTGAATAAGTGGTATACACTCTGTTCTTTATATCTCTTCCCTTCTCAGGCATTGTCTATCCCAGATGGTGATTTTCTGGTTTCTTCCTTGCCGCCACCCCTTCTGTTACTTGGCGATTTTAACGCACACCATTTTCTCTGGGGGGGGGGGGTGGCACTGTGACTCCCGTGGCGTTCAGTTGGAGACATTTCTTGCTTCTCTCCCCCTCCATGTTTTAAATACGGGTACTCCCACCCATTTTGATCCTCGAACTCATTCTTTCTCTTGCATCGATCTCTCCATCTGCTCTTCCTCAACTTTCCTTGACTTCACCTTGTCTGTCCTTCCAGACTTACATGACAGCGATCATTTTCCAATTATCCTCATGTCCCCTTCGTATTCTCCACCTCTTCGTAGCCCACGCTGGCAATTTGACCGGGCGAAATGGGACCTTTACGCACATCTTACTGCCTTTCATGAGGCTCCTTCCTTGTCCTCCACTGATGATGTTTTACATCTCTTCTCGTCCTCCGTCTTAACCGCGGCTTCACATTCTATCCCCAAACCTTGGGCAAGCATTCTCAGAAGTGTGTGCCTTGGTGGTCACCTGCTTGTGCTCGGGCAGTACGTTTGAAACGCGCTGCGTGGGGCAGGTACCGGTATAACAGAACCACAGAGAGACTCCTTGATTTTAAGCAGAGGAGAGCAATTGCTCGCCGTGTCATACGCAACGCTAAACGCACTTGCTGGCGGGATTACGTTTCCACCGTCACTTCGGCTTCCTCGATGAGTGCAGTCTGGAAGAAAGTGCGGAAATTGAGTGGTAAATTCTCCCCCGACCCGGCTCCTGTTCTTCGGGTTGCCAGTGTCGATATAGCACACCCTCTTGCCGTTGCCACTGAACTTGGTAATCATCTGGTCCACATTTCTCAGGGGCTCCATTTATGCCCCTCGTTCCTTTCTTCTAAGTCTGCCAGCGAGTTAAAGCCCTAGATTTTTCTTCTCTCAGAGAAGAATCTTATAATGTGTCTTTTACCCTTCAAGAACTGGAGGCAACACTCTCCGCACAACACACTTTCTCCTTGCTATAAATAATCTGGCATCTGTTCTCCCATCCAATATTTGGTCGTCGCTTTATGTTGATGACTTTGCTATAGCTTGTGCTGGTGCTGACTGTCACCTCATTGCAGTTTCCCTCCAGCATGCCATCAACAGCGTTTCCGATTGGGCCACCACTCACGGGTTTAAATTTTCTAGTGGAAAAACTCATCAAATTACGTTTACTAGACGTTCAGTGGTTTCTGATCATCCATTGTACCTATACGGCTTACGTATCCCAGAACGTGATACAGTCAGGTTTCTCGGCCTCCTGTTTGACCGTCGATTGTCCTGGAAACCTCACATTACTTCTCTGAAGGCGACTTGTCATAGCCGGCTGAACCTCCTTAAAACCCTAGCACATCTTTCATGGGGGGCTGATCGTAGAACTCTCCTTCGCCTGCATTCAGCCATAATTTTATCGAAACTCGATTATGGTGACCAGATATATTCAGCGGCCTCCCCTGCTACTCTTTCCAGCCTTAATCCCATCCATCACCAGGGATTGCGTTTATGCCTTGGTGCATTTCGTTCTTGCCCGGTTGAGAGCCTCTATGTAGAAGCGAACATTCCATCCTTGTCCGATCGTCGTGATGCACATTGCCTTCGCTATTATGTTCGCTCTCATGACCTCCGCAATCCTTCCATGTATAGGATTGTCACAGATGTTAGTAGACGCTCTTTATTTGTTTGTCGACCCTGTTTACTTCGTCCCGTTTCTCTTCATCTACATTCGCTCTTGCCTTCCCTTCAGCTACCACCTTTCTATGGTCATGTGGCATCTCCCTTTCCCCTACCCCCTTGGGAAGTTCCTGCTGTCCGTGTCTGTTCTTTTCCTCTGCCTTGCGCGAAAGCCCAACTACCTACGGTGGCTTCTTGCTCTCTTTTTCTATACCACTTCCGTTCTCATTCCCATGACATCGCAGTGTACACCGATGGTTCTAAGTCATCAGACGACGTCGGATTCGCAGCAGTGTTTCCAGACAGCATCGTGCCATTCTTGTGGCATTTATCCGTATTGCATCTATGCCTGTGTCACCATTTGTGGTCGTTTCTGACTCCTTTAGTGCTTTACAGGTTATCCGAAAATTTGATACACCTCACCCCCTAGTTCTTCGTATCCAACTTTGGTTATGCCGTATCTCTAGCAAACACAAAGATATTGTTTTTTTGCTGGGTCCCTGGTCATGTTGACGTACAGGGCAATGAACAGGCAGACACTGCTGCGTGGTCAGCAGTACATCACCTTCCAGTTTCATATAGAGGTGTTCCATTCACGGACTATTTTGCAGTCATTTATACCCACCTTCGTACCCGTTGGCAACAACGCTGGTCTGACCTGCTAAATAACAAACTTCATTCTATTAAACTGAGTATAGGTTTCTGGCCTTCTTGTCACCAATGTCGAGGTTGGGAGACTACACTCTCCCGTCTTCGCATCGGCCACACTCGTCCTACTCACGGGTATCTCATGGAGAGGCTCCCTGCCCCTCTCTGTGAGCATTGTCAGGTTCCAGTGTCTGTTCGACATATTCTGTTGGACTGTCCACTCTATCAACGAGCACGCAGAATTTTCCTCCAACGGCGTCTTCGCTCTGCGGCCCTTTCTTTACCTTCCCTTCTTGCAGATGGACCCTCCTTTAATCCTGACTCATTGACAATTTGACAGCAACTGACTTACTACACAAACTCTGAAGATTATACCTCTAGCACTCCCCTTAGTCCCTTCTACCTCAATCTCTTGCTACCCTCTATCCCTGCACTATCCACTGTCCTGCTGCACTCCATCGCTCTCCCTCTTACAACCCATTCTCCCTGCATCCTGCCCTACCCTGCTGCGCTGTATGACCCCTAATAATAATAATAATAATAATAATAATAATAATATAGGAATGCGCTGATAATAAAGCCTGGACACATCTAGGTATTAATATAACTGAGACGATGGTAATGCTTAATAATATTAAGAAATTAAAGGAAACTAGCCATTATTATTCTTCCATGTGCATATTATCAGAAAACACTTATGCATTAAAAAATACCTCACGAAAAAACAGTACACAAATGCACAGATAAGCAAGAAACAATGCAACACCAAAAATGTAAGTCCACTGAGTTCCGGGTGTATTTTTTGAGGCCCGATAGGACATCCTCTACTGCAAGTCTTGTTTTCTGCACCTCTGTTGTTAAGTGAACTAGTTGACATTTGGTTTTAGCAGCTCGTATGACAAAAGCATCCATCACTATTGAAATAAAGAACATACCGTATTTTCCGGCATATAAGGCGCGCTTTTTCCCCACAGAAAGTCTTGGAAAATCACTCTGCGCCTTATATGCTCGAGGTCAGGGTCAAGGGTAGGCTTTGTGTTACACTTTAGCAGTTATTTACTAACGTTACGTTATAACTGCTTGGTAACACCGTCTTATATTTCTTGTATTCTCGTGCGCCTTATATGCTGGAAAATACGGTAATATTTATGAGACTCGTTCACTCCCTAAGATGTTCATTGAGACTCCTTCACTCCCTAAGATGCTCAATGAAGCTCCTTCACTCCCTCAGATGCTCACAAAAACTCCTTCACGCCGTAAGATAATTATAACTCAAGAGTTCCTTTACGGCTCATGATGGACTCTGAGACTCCCTTACGTCTCTCCTCTTAATAAGACATTGAAGGATCAACAAGACTATCCACTGAACTGAGGTTTTTTCCTGTAAACAAAAAATACGTCAAGAGTACGCGAGACAAACCTAGTGTCTTCTCACTCGCTAGTGTCTTCTCACTCGCTAGTGTCTTCTCACTCGCTAGTGTCTTCTCACTCGCTAGTGTCTTCTCACTCGCTAGTGTCTTCTCACTCGCTAGTGTCTTCTCACTCGCTAGTGTCTTCTCACTCGCAGCTTTAATGGTCATCTTTGTGATGGAAGGAGCGGTAAACACTCTGGGTCAATCCCCACTATAGTGAAAGTAAAATATTTGTGAAAATTACTTTTGTTATGCGAGTTGGAAATAAACAAGAATATTCTGAATATGTTATACATACGGGAACACGGACGAAATAGCTTGGCAGCTAGCACAGCACATTCAAATTTAAAGAAAAATACTACTCGCACTTCTAAATTTAAAGACAAATAATACTCGTACATCCAGATTTAAAGAACCTGCCTTACCAAAGTTGTCTTAGGTCCCACAGTTATCTCAGCGCTTTCTCAGTAAGTCACGGTAACTCAAAGAAAGAAAATGCATTCACCATCATTTATTCCCCAGTCGTCTTCGAGTCAGAATGTGCGTAAACCTCAATTCACACCCATAAGTGGAGGCACTGTACTTACCAATTTTAGAATTCAATTTCAGCTACCTGGATTAACCGAATCATTTTATAAATATTATCTTCATCATACTCTAACATCACGTTAAATCTTGAAAATCACTTGTCTCCACTCACTCCGATCAAGAATACTCACACAGGACTTTTGGAGAATTTAGCCTCTAAGTATTAAACTCTCCTTTACATCCTCCTTCCAACCCTTCATTGGACGTTCCTTATACCGCATTCACCATCATTTATTCCCAGTCGTCTTCGAGTCAGAATGTGCTAAACCTCAATTCACACCCATAAGTGGAGCACTGTACTACCAATTTTAGAATTCAATTTCAGCTACCTGGATTAACCGATATTTATAAATATTATCTTCATCATACTCTAACATCACGTTAAATCTTGAAAATCACTTGTCTCCCTCACTCCGATCAAGAATACTCACACAGGACTTTTGGAGAATTTAGCCTCTAAGTATTAAACTCTCCTTTACATCCTCCTTCCAACCCTTCATTGGACGTTCCTTATACCTCATGGTCATTCCTTGCTGTTCCCTGTACCTCATGGTCATCCTACCTTGCAATTCTCTATACCCCATGGACAGACTACCTTGCTATTCCTATACATCATAATCATTCTACCTTGCTATTCCCTGTACATCACGGTCATTCTACCTGGCTCCATTCTTTCTTAATGACCAAACCATCTCATCAACCTCTCCTCCACTTTCATTCCACCACATCAGCTTATAATTTCATTACCTTTCATTCTCCAATACCCACATCACACATTGATTTACAACATCTCTACTGCCTCCTCCTCAAAACAACATTTAAGTCACACTCGAACAAAAGCGTTGGTGCCACTAAACTCTGGCACATTAATCCATTTTTCTTCCTTTAATAAGATCTGTGATTTCCACAAACGCCTGAAAACTCCACTTTTCCTTGTCTTTCCCTCAAAGATCGTATAAACTCCCTAGAACGTAGGCGAGAAAGATACATGATAATCTACACTTGGAAGATACTGGAGGGATTGGTCCCAAACCTTCACACCGAAATAACGAAATGTGAACACAACAGGGTTGGTAGACGGTGCAAGATTCCTCTGGTGAAAAGCAGAGGGGCGATAAGTACACAAAGAGACTAAAATAAGTATAAAGGAACCATGACTCTTCAACAACTTCCCTTCATTCATAAGGGGAATTTTTTATTTTTATATTTTATTAAGAAACAGGTATATATACATATTACATACATGGAAACGTTCTAAACATATGAACGCTTATAATTACCAACATAATTTACATATTCTAATCGACATAGAAACTCACCACATTATACTTGTTACGAATACATGGTCATCATATTGCTCATAACATCAAGGAGCCTCTATGAACAAAAAAAAAACCACTAGTCAAAACTTACAAAAGCAATATACCCCCCCCTCCTTAACCTTCCTAACATAAAACTCCCCTCTGAAATCTTTGAGTAAACCAACTATATGTATACATAGCTCACCCTACACCCCTAAATCTACACTAAATTGTACTATCTACACTAAATTGTACAATCAGAACTGTATATTACATGGTACCATTATTTCCATGCATCCTCTTGAATTCTGTCAAGTATGTAAATTATAAATATCACAATAATAACTAACGACTACGTTAACACAGATAATCCTAAACCAGGCAAATGTTCTCCACAAGATGAAACAATTAAACTTGGACTGTCTCTCACTGACATCGCAGTGCACTGCGCACCACACCCTAACCGTATATAAAAAAACATTAATATACTTATATACACATATTACTTTCCTTTGCTGTTATTCTAATAATATTCCTTAATTCTAATCCTGACATTACACATTAAGAGACAGGTATATGTACATATTACATACATAAGAGCGTTCCAAACATATGAACGCTTATAATTATCAACATAAATTACATATGCCAAACAACATAGCACCTCACTACATTACACTAGACACTAGAGCATAATCATAATGTTCCCATTACCTCAAGGTGTCTCTATGAACAATACCACTACTTTTTATCTTATTTCCCAGACTAGAGCACTGAACAGAAAATTCCCCGCCCATTCCCTGATCTATTGCCGAACCTAGAATACCCAGCTACTACCCCCTCCTCCCAATCCTTTAAAACACAAACCCCCACCCCTCTCCCCTCCCTACCTACATTACTATCCTCCTACCCACCCTCTACCCATTTCACCTCCGTGACTTCTACCATAATCAACACCAGTCCTTTCACCTTGGCACCCTCAACATGCTATTCACTGTCATCTCTTGATAACCACTCGAAAAAGCCCTGTTCCATACCCCACTATACAAACTCCGATTCCTACATTTTGTCCTATAAAACCCCGCTCCTAAAGCCCTTATTCGAACCATCCCTCTACGTCCCTCATACCCCAAGATATATGTATAAAATCCAACACCAAATAAGACATCCCTCTCGTATGCTTTCCAGAGAACTTCCCAAATCTAAACTCAAAGCCCTCAAAACGGATCCCCTCCCCACCTACCATCCTCAAAACCCCCAAACCATTTCCTCACTGCTTCCAAACCCTCACAAAATAGATGGCGTGATAAGCTGTTTCTACCTCCCCACACCTACGACAATACCCATCCCACTCCAACCCCATTACATAAAGCTGGGCCCTGGACGCCAAAATACCCTGAAGAAACCTATACCCTGTTTCCCTCACCCTTGGGTGCACCTTCAACTTCTTTAACCACCCCAAATTCCTTTCAATCATACAAAGGATAAACCTCACTCCCTTGCATCTCCATTCTCTCCATCCCCAACCTATCAAACGGCACTCTACACCTTCCCGGCTCCTTCATAACCAATAACCCTCGTAAAATAACCTCACAAAGCAATATATCCTTTCCTCCCCACCACCTTCGCACCTCCTTCATCACCAATCCACGTTTTGTCCCCCTCTCCTCCCTCATCAAAAAGTCATGCCTCACAAAAACACTCCTTAACCTACACCTCAAGGGCACCAACCCTAACCCCCACCTCACCCTCGTTTCCACTACTTCCCTACACATCCAATGTCTCCCATTCCCCATACAAACTTCAACACGTCTTCAACAACCGCTGTACATCCACCTCTAAGAGGATATACCACCGCCCTAAACCACAATTTACTATACACTAAAACGTTAATAACTACCACCCTTTGCAACAAATTACCTCTCTCATTCCCCATCCCTTCATCCTATCAATAGCAGCATCCACTACCAATCTTGAATTTACCTCTAGCCACCAAAGGATCAGCACTGAACACTATCCCACATATTTTTATAGTTTCACACAACTCCATCCCTCCCGTTTCTCCAACGTTTCCCCCGACCAACTGCCTACCTCCAATAAATTAGATTTTTCCTTATTCACCCTCATTCCCGTTGCCTTCCCAAACTTTTCAACCAACTCATTGATCATACTCAACTGCTTCTCAGACCTGACCAACACTGTAGTATCATCTACAAACCAACAATACCCCTCTGCATCCTCCTCCATGTCACCCTCCCTAAAACCTCCTCCTCCACCAACCTATAAAACGGATCCTGTAATAAGGCAAAAGGATCTGCGACAGCGGACATCCCTGCCGCAGACCCTTCTTCATCTCCACCTTTCTTCCCACATTCCCATTAATTTGCACCCTAACTAAAGCCCCCTCATACAAAGTTCGAACCCATCCTATAACTACCTCCCCAAACCTTTGCCTACCCAAAATATCCAATAACATTTCCCTGTCCACCTATCATATGCCCTCTGCCAATCCACCCCAATACTCCTCCCATCTGACTATTCTCAATAAACTGCTTTATACGTCTATGCCCCGTTCTGATATTTCCGTCCCGGCACCGTATTGTCCCTCATGCAACATTCCCCTAACCCTCTTTGATCCTGTTTGCTAAAACCTTTGCAAATATTTTATAATCTGCAGTCAATAATGCTATTCCCCTATAATCACCTAACCCTCCTGATACCCCCTTTCGCCACTAGTACTACAACCCCCGTTCTCATCGACTCCCCCATATTCCCCTCCTCTTTCAGTTCATTTACCATTTTAACGATTACCCCCTTCAAAACCTGCCAATGCTTAACATACAATTCCCGGCAATCCGTCTATGCCAGGCGACTTTCCCAACCTCAAACCCCTCACCGCCTCCCATACCTCCTCCTCCAAAATTTCCCCCCCATTCCTTCCTCTCTTCCTCACCTAATAATTTCCCAATTCCCTCAATATCCTACCTTTAGCCTCCTCATCTGTCTCCCCTTTTCATATTTATTACAAACCAGCCCTCTGCGTCCCCATCCCTCCATTGTCCCCCAGTACCGTTCCCTCCTGATACCCTCTCCCCCCTTCCACCTTCAATGACTCTATCAACATACCTTTCCTTCGCCGTTGAAAATTTCTTAACACTACCTTTGACACTTTATTCCCCCACAAAACTTCTTCCATACCACTTGAATCCTTAGTCCATGAAATCTCTCCTCCTGTATTTCTCTTAACTTTGCCCTCAACTCTACCACCTCACCATAATTCTTTCCCCCCAATCCCCACCCTGACACTCACCTAAAAGCCCCTCCAAATACCTCTGATACCCATACCTATACCTCATTTCCTCACCGCCAACCTCTCATAATACTTTCTAATTTCCACTTTCCCGTCTCATTCCACCATTTAACAACTGACTTTATCCTATCCCCACAACCCTTCCCACCACTGCTCAAATGCCTCCTCCTCCTTCCTTTCCAATAACCTCGTATTCAATTTCCAAAAACTCTTATACACATGCACAACCCTTCCCACCCTCCTTCAAATAACACACCCTGTGATCTGAAAAACCCAAATCAAAGCATTCCACCTTTCGCACATCCACCGACCTTGTCACATATATTCGATCCAGTCTTGCCGCATAATTATTCCTTAAGAAAGTATATTCCACCAACTCATCCCTTCCCCCACACATCCACCACCCCACCGCCCCAATACATCCCTTAGAGACCCCAAAACACACCCCCTTCGGGGCTCCATCCCTAATCCGAATCACACTATTCCAATCCCCAGCTATAATCGCTACTTAGGGCAATCCTCTGAAAGCATACGTCAACTCGTTATTAACAAAATCATCTTTGATACTCCTATTAGCAACAGCCGGCATATATACCCCAAGGAAACTTACTTGTACCCCACCTCACTCCCGTTCACCCTTACCACTCGACTTCCACATGCTCCCATGATGACAAGGTAAAGGACTGGACTCTCTAATACCCACCATCACCCCACCCTTGAAAGCCCCTGCGTCACAGCAAAACCCTATACCCCTTAACTACCAGTTCTGATCCTATTTGATAATTGTGTTCTTGGAAAAATATCACATCTACCCTCATCCTCTTCAATGTTACTTCAACCCATTTACGTTTGACCTCATTCCTGAGGCCATTAACATTCATCGTTACACACCTAAAGTGAAGGGCTGGGGTTTTCCTTCTGCTTCAGTACTCTTTTGTCTAGTTTTCCATGTGTTGCTCCTTCCAACCCTCCCTTAATCCTCCCATCACCCTTTATATCCCTTCTATCACCATTACCCTTCACCCTATTTCCTTTTCCCTGCACCACATCCGCCCACACCTTCTTACCAGGCCTTTATGCAGCAGTTAATAGGTCATCCTCAGATTCTTCCCCTGGCCTTTTCCTTGATTCCCCTTTGTCTCCACTTACTTCCATACTCTCTTCCCTATGTATTTCTGCTACCACTACTGACACTGTACCCTGAACCTCAACTTGATGTCCTGTCTTCCCCAGGACTTCACTTCGTCCTTCAGTGCCGTCATTGACGTCAATTTGATTCTCCCCAATTCCCATCCCTGCCACTTCTTCAAGTGACAAAGGACCACCTCGAATGAACTCATTCAGATCCTCCAAGATCTCAGCCTCCTCCCGTACATCCCTCTGACTCTCGTCCATAGACGTTACACCAGTCACCACAGATTCTGCAGGCTGCACCCTGTCCACTCTCCCTGTACTCTTTCCTCCTGCTCCACCTCCTCGCTCCATACCTGACGTACCATGCCCTCCTTCACACCATCTCCTTGTTTCCTTGCCAATTCTTCGTCCTGTTGCACTCCTTCATCCGTCCGTAGTATAATATCCGCCTTCCCGACGTTACCCTCCTCAGGCCTTTTACGTTGACAGTCAACCGCCAGGTGCCCGTCTGCCCACACAACCGGCAGGTACGCACCTGTCCAACATAGGTAACATATACCTGAGTGCGAAAACCATGCATTAAGATAAAGGAGGGTATGGGATTCCTTAATGTCATTTTTACCGAATATGTGCCTTCCAACATACCAGCGTAAAGACCATTCATCCATCTACCAACAGTAACAGCATGGACAATCCCATACATCTTCATCATTTCCTGTATGTCACTTTCCCCAGCTTCAAATGGGACGTTTCGCAACTTTATTCACTTGTAAGTTGCGAAACGTCCCTTACCATACCTCCAGTCCTTGCATTACCACCAGCCGCTTGTCCTGATATTTATCCACAACTCTGGTATACGCCGCCGTACATGCAAATTTCACGAAGATCCGTCGTGCCCCATTAAGGGCTATGCCGTACAATTCCGAGTGGTCCACACCCAGAGAATCTCGAAGTATAGCCGGCAAGACAACGTCCACGTTTGACGGATAAACCGCTCCCTGAAGTACTTCAATACCAATGGTGTTTACGCGGCGCCTGTATCCCTCCGTCATTGCTGTGAAAATAAAATCTCACAAGTCGGCCACCAGAGGTCTCCTCAATACACCCGCACACAACCAAGGCTGGGCGTGGAATCTAAGGGGAATTAGTAACAAATCGATGGCTGTCTGCAAGAGGGAGCTTGATCAACAGGGCTGTAGTACATAGGATGGACTGCGAGCGGCTAGCACCAACATCATGATCAACCAGGCCAAAAACCAGGAGGCCTAGTCTGGGACCGGGCCGCGGGGGCGGTGACATCCGGAATCAATTACAGGTAACCTATTCTATGATTCAACTCGTCTTTCCAACATACATCTGCCGACATATCCACTCAAAATATTTTAATACTTTCACTTCCTTCACTGTAATCTGGCCTCCAAATCATTTCTTTCCTTCACTTATTCTTCCATTCCCTTGTTTGTTTCTAGGTCTGCTTTCTTATACACACTTCAAACTCCACTATATAAATATGTTTGAAATTTTAGTATAGGGGAAAATATATCTTGCAACTCAAGTTGACAACAGTTTTCAGAATGGACGAGTATGACCAGTGTAAACAAGAGTATGACCAGTGTAAACAAGAGTATGACCAGTGTAAACAAGAGTATGACCAGTGTAAACAAGAGTATGACCAGTGTAAACAAGAGTATGACCAGTGTAAACAAGAGTATGACCAGTGTAAACAAGAGTATGACCAGTGTAAACAAGAGTATGACCAGTGTAAACAAGAGTATGACCAGTGTAAACAAGAGTATGACCAGTGTAAACAAGAGTATGACCAGTGTAAACAAGAGTATGACCAGTGTAAACGAGAGTATGACCAGTGTAAACAAGAGTATGACCAGTGTAAACAAGAGTATGACCAGTGTAAACGAGAGTATGACCAGTGTAAACAAGAGTATGACCAGTGTAAACAAGAGAAGTTAGTGGAGGCACTGGAGGTGCCTGAATTAAACACAAGGCACGTTGCTGAACAAGGTTTTAGTGGGACAACATTTCGTCCTGCGAGAACTTTATCAAGTCCTGATTTGACAAAGATCTTAATAGAGATAAGTGATGCCCAAATAGAAGCTTCTGTAACCTGCGTCTTAACTTCAAAACTGTTGTTAACAGGCCGTTCACATTCAGCCTGGGGAAGGTCTCCCTTCACCACTTCTTCCCATCCATGGGTTTTGAGAAAGAATTCCAGGAACTAGCTAGGAATGGGTGACGGCCATGTATTTTCAGTGTCAAATCAGAGTAGATGATTTTTTCTTAGTTTTCATGTCAAATGAAAGTGGCTGGGTGTTTGAGGTTGAAGACATAGTGAGGGGTTGTCTAGGGCATGATGAGGGGTTGTCTAGGTCATGGTGAGGGATTGTCTAGGGCATGATGAGGGGTTGTCTAGGGCATAGTGAGGGGTCGTCTAGGGCATGGTGAGGGTCGTCTACGGCATGGTGAGTTGTCTAGGGCATGGTGAGGGGCTATCTAGGGCATGGTGATGGGTCTAGGGCATGGTGGGGGGTCGTCTAGGGCATGGTGGGGGTCGTCTAGGGCATGGTGAGTTGTCTAGGGCATGGTGAGGGGTCGTCTAGGGCACAGTGAGGGGTCGTCGAGGACATGGTGAGGTGTCGTCTAGGCCATGGTGACGGGTAGTCGAGGACATGGGCAAGGGGTCATCGTAGACATGTGAAGGGGTCGTCGAGATACTGACTTTATTCTGCAAGTGATTTGTGAAAAAAAAAACAAATTCTGCTTCCTTGAGTTAGCATTACGTGACCTGTGAATAGATTATATCACTTTATTGATAGAATTAAGGTACTTTACGTGAGTGATATATTAAATTTAACAAAAATTTATCAACGCATTCTGCTTTCTCTGGTATTTTCATTGTTTGTTTTTACAAAAGGTAGGGCCTATACAAATACACTCACATGTATTTGTACACAGCAGAGCCTCTTTTCATGTCTTTCATAAACAAACAACATAACCATAAATAGAAATGGTGGTAGAACTGGGACTCAGATTTATGCCTCCGATAATATTAAAGTTCATATGGGAACTTTAATCTCATGTTCAGTCTGTGATGAACACGACTCTCACTATTCCACCACCCACCCACACACCCAACCACCCACCCACACAAACATTTTATTTTTATTACGCCACAGTGAGAAAAATTAAGACAATTCTTTACACCAACGGTTCTTAAACGGGGGCTTGCCCCCTTAGGGGGCGTGAGCAATTTCTTTGGGGGGGAGGGGTTCAAACGCAGAGCGAAAATAAGTTATGGCCGTAACAAGTGTTTGTATGTCCTTATTTTGATTTTCATGGGGAGGGGACGGGAGGTCCCACTCACCGCAGATAGTTCAAAATGTCGTCAGTGGAAACGTCAATCTAAATGTGAAATTCACTAAAAATTACTAAATTTATGTCAATCTCATATTTGTATCCTGGTGAGGTCACACTTCCTCGCTTCGAGCTGAGTGGTTGAACGTATTGTGGTTGAACGTATTGTGGTTGAACGTATTGTGGTTGAACGTATTGTGTCCGAATAACCGAATAACGTCTTTCACCTCAACTCCTCAGCGATGACGACTTCCACATTCTGATCTGCAGATGTTCTGGGTCAAACACCTTCATGTTTACTCCCAGGTCTCACATCAAGCTGTAAGGATTCTGACAATATTTCGATCCACGTACCTTCGCGAGGCTGCATTTTCTGTCCTGGTTGCTGTCAAGACCACATACACACACGCTGCTGCTCTCAAGACCACATACAGACACGCTGCTGCTGTCAAGACCACATACAGACACGCTGCTGCTGTCAAGACCACATACACACACGCTGCTGCTGTCAAGACACATACACACACACTGCTGCTGTCAAGACCACATACACACACGCTGCTGCTGTCAGGACCACATACACACACGCTGCGCTGTCAGGACCACATACACACGCTGCCGTCAGGACCACATCAAACACGCTGCTGCTGTCAGACACATCACACACGCGCTGCTGTCAGACCACATCACACACGCTGCTGTCAGACCACATACACACACTGCTGCTGTCAGACCACATCACACACGCTGCTGCTGTCAGGACCACATACAACACGCTGCTCTGTCAGGACCATCGACACACGCTCGTGCTGTCAGGACCACATACGACACACGCTGCTGCTCAGACACATACACACGCTGCTGCGTCAGACCACATACACACGCTGCTCTGTCAGGACCACATCGACAACGCTGCTGCTTCAAGACCACATACATGGACACACGCTGCTGCTGTCAAGACACATACGGACACCGCTGCTGCTGTCAGGACCACATACGGACACACGCTGCTGCTGTCAAGACCACATACGACACGCTGCTGCTGTCAGACCACATACACACCTGCTGCTGTCAGACACATGACACACGCTGCTGTCAGGACCACATACACACGCTGCTCTCAAGACCACATACACACACGCTGCTGCTGTCAAGACCACATACGACACACGCTGCTGCTGTCAGGACCACATACGACACACTGCTGCTGCTGTCGGACCACCATTACAGACACACGCTGCTGCTGTCAAGGACCACATACAACACGCTGCTGCTGTCAAGACCCATACACACGCTGCTGCTGTCAAGGACCACATCACACGCTAGCTGCTGTCAGGACCACATACAGACACACGCTGCTGCTGTCAGGACCACATACGGACACCGCTGCTGCTGTCAAGACCACATCGACACGCCTGCTGTCAGACCACATACACACACGCTGCTGCTGTCAAGACCACATACACACACGCTGCTGCTGTCAAGACCACATACACACACGCTGCTGCTGTCAAGACCACATACACACACGCTGCTGCTCAGGACCCATACAGACACGCTGCTGCTGTCAAGACCACATACAGACACGCTGCTGTCAAGACCACATACAGACACACGCTGCTGCTGTCAAGACCACATACACACACGCTGCTGCTGTCAAGACCACATACAACACGCTGCTGCTGTCAAGACCACATACACACACGCTGCTGCTGTCAAGACCATACGACACGCTGCTGCTGTCAGACACATACAGACACGCTGCTGCTGTCAAGACCACATACGACACGCTGCTGCTGTCAAGACACATACGACACGCTGCTGCTGTCAAGACCATGCACGACACGCTGCTGCTGTCAGGACCACATCACACACGCCAAGCTGTCAGACCACATACGACACGCTGCTGCTGTCAGGACCACATACGAGACACGCTGCTGCTGTCAAGACCACATACAGGACGCGCTCGCTGCTGTGAGACCACATACAGACACGCTGCTGCTGTCAGACCACATACACACGCTGCTGCTGTCAGACCACATACAGACACGCTGCTAGCTGTCAAGGACCACATACAGACACGCTGCTGCTGTCAGACCACATACAGACACGCTGCTGCTGTCAGGACCACATACATGACACGCTGCTGCTGTCAAGACCACATACACACGCTGCTGCTGTCAGGACACATACAGACACGCTGCTGCTGTCAAGACCACATACACATGCGGAGCATAAGCTGCTGTCAGACCACATACAGACAGCTGCTGCTGTCAAGGACCACATACAGACACGCTGCGCTTCAATCCTCTGACACGCTGTCGTCAGACACATCACGCTGTTTCAAGACCATCTGGCCACGCTGCGCTGTCAAAATCTCACGTCTTGCTTTGCTTGTGAGACCACATTCAACACGCTGCTGCTGTCAAGACCACATACACACACGCTGCTGCTGTCAAGACCACATACAGACACGCTGCTGCTGTCAAGACCACATACAGACACGCTGCTGCTGTCAAGACCACATACAGACACGCTGCTGCTGTCAAGACCACATACAGACACGCTGCTGCTGTCAAGACCACATACACACACGCTGCTGCTGTCAAGACCACATACAGACACGCTGCTGCTGTCAAGACCACATACAGACACGCTGCTGCTGTCAAGACCACATACAGACACGCTGCTGCTGTCAAGACCACATACAGACACGCGCAGCCTGTCAGACCACATACACACACGCTGCTGTGCAAGCACATACAATCTCGGACACTAACAGTGTAGCATCAGACCACATACACAGACTCTTTTGAGTAGTTGAAAATAATAGTCAATTGACTTTTTAAATAAAGAGGACTTTTTTAATTTTAATTTTAGAATTTTAGTGCTTCAGACGCATACAAAAAAAAATATCCTTACAAATGCATATCATAGTCACCCCGAGAAAGGTGGGGTAATGCATACACTCTCTCACTCACAGACTCCTTCACCTTTCACCTCATGTCTCTAACTCAATTCACTCTTCCTCGGCACTCTTCCTCACTACTCTCTCACTCCCCATTAATCATTCCCTAATTATTCCCGCACCTTTCATCACTCGCTCAGTAACTACTCCATAAACAATTGTTTCCCTACACACTCCCTCACTACCCAGCTCTTCACCACTAAGACCCTCACTACTCACTCTCTTCCTCACCACTAACACCCTCACTACTCACTCCCTCACCACTCCTTCATGAACCACAACATTCCTGGGACACCGCAGTCATTCTCATCGAGTCATTTTAACACTTAATTTCCCCAACAGGTTTTTGTGCCTTACGTCTAACAAAGCTGTTTTTATTGAAGAATCTTTCCCTGTTGTGATGTGTAGAATTTTGTATTGAGTGTTCAAGAGGATTAAGTTAAGAGAGAGAGATATATATATATATATATATATATATATATATATATATATATATATATATATATATATATATATATATATATATATATATATATATATATATATATATATATATATATATATATATATATATAATATATATATTTTTTTTTTTTTTTTATTAACACATGGGCCCGATTCCACCAAGGCAGGGTGGCCGAAAAAGAAAAACTTTCATCATCATTCACTCCATCACTGTCTTGCCAGAAGGGTGCTTTACACTACAGTTATAAAACTGCAACATTTACACCTCTCCTTCAGAGTGCCGGCACTGTACTTCCCATCTCCAGAACTCAAGTCCGGCCTGCCGGTTTCCTGAATCCTTCATAAATGTTACTTTGCTCACACTCCAACAGCACATCAAGTATTAAAACCATATGCCTCCATTCACTCCTATCAAATACGCTCACACATGCTTGCTGGAAGTCCAAGCCCTCGCACACAAAACTTCCTTTACCCCTCCTCCAACCTTTCCTAGGCCGACCCCTACCCGCCTTCCCTCCACTACAGATTTATACACTCTCGAAGTCACTCTGTCTCGTTCCATTCTCTCTACATGTCCAAACCACCTCAACAACCCTCCTCAGCTCTCTGGACAATCGTTTTGGTAATCCCGCACCTCCTCCTAATTTCCAAACTCCGAATTCTCTGCATTATATTCACACCACACATTGACCTCAGACATGACATCTCCACTGCCTCCAGCCTTCTCCTCGTTGCAACATTCATCACCCATGCTTCACACCCATATAAGAGCGTTGGTATAACTATACTCTCATACATTCCCCTCTTACTTCCATGGACAAGGTTCTTTGTCTCCACAGACTCCAAGTGCTCCACTCACCCTTTTCCCTCATCAATTCTATGATTCACCTCATCCTTCATAGACCCATCCGCCGACATGTCCACTCCCAAATATCTGAATACATTCACCTCCTCCATATTCTCTCCCTCCAATCTGATATCCAATCTTTCGTCACCTATTCTTTTTGTTATCCTCATCACCTTACTCTTTCCTATATTCACTTTCAATTTTCTTCTTTTACACACCTACCAAATTCATCCACCAACCTCTGCAGCTTCTCTTCAGAATCTCCCAAAGCACAGTGTCATCAGCAAAAGCAACTGTGACAACTCCCACTTTGTATTTGCTTCTATATCTTTTAGCCCAACACCTCTTGCCAAGACCCTCGCATTCACTTCTCTTACAACCCCATCTATAAATATATTGAACAACCACGGTGACATCACACATCCTTGTCTAAGGCCCACTTTTACTGGGAAATAGTCCCTTCCCTCCTACACAATCTAACCTGAGCCTCACTATCCTCATAAAACTCTTCACTGCTTTCAGTAACCTTCCTCCTATTCCATACACCTGCAACATCTGCCACATTGCCCCTATCTACCCTATCATACGCCTTTTCCAAATCCATAAATGCCACAAAACATCTTTACCCTTATCCAAATACTGTTCACCTATATGTTTCACTGTAAACACTTGGTCTACACACCCCTACCTTTCCTAAAGCCCCCTTGTTCATCTGCTATCCTGCTTTCTGTTTTACTCTTAATTCTTTCAATAATAACTCTACCATACACTTTACCAGGTACACTCAACAGACTTATTCCCCTATAATTTTTGCACTCTCTTTTGTCCCCTTTGCCTTTATACAAAGGAACAATACACGCTCTCTGCCAATCCCTAGGTATCTTACCCTCTTCCATACATTTATTAAATAATAGCACCAACCACTCCAAAATTATATCCCCACCTGCTTTTAACATTTTATCTTTATCCCATCAATCCCAGCTGCCTTACCCCTTTCATTCTACCCACTGCCCACGAACTTCCCTACACCCACAACTGGCTCTTCCACACTCCTACAAGATGTTATTCCTCCTTGCCTACACACGAAATCACAGCTTCCCTATCTTCATCAACATTTAACAAATCCTCAAAATATTCTCTCCATCTTCCCGATACCTCTAACTCTCCATTTAATAACTCTCTCTCCTATTTTTAACTGTCAAATCCATTTGTTCTCTAGGCTTCCTCAACTTATTAATCTCATTCCAAACTTTTCTTATTTTCAACAAAATTTGCTGATAACATCTCACCCACTCTCTCATCTGCTCTCTTTTTACATTGCTTCACCACTCTTTTAACCTCTCTTTTTCTCTCCATATACTCTTCCCTCCTTGCATCACTTCTACTTTGTAAAACCTCTCATATGCTAACTTTTCTCCCTTACTACTCTCTTTACATCATCATTCCACCAATCGCTCCTCTTCCTCCCACCCACTCGCCTGTAACCACAAACTTCTGCTGAACACTCTAACACTACATTTTTATATCTACCCCATACATTTTCGACCCATTGCCTACACTCTCACTAGCCCATCTATCCTCCAATAGTTGTTTATATCTTACCCTAACTGCCTCCTCTTTTAGTTTATAAACCTTCACCTCTCTTTTACTTACTGATTCTATTTTCCTTGTATCCCATCTACTTCTCTCTTCTCTCTCTCTCTCTCTTATATATATATATATATATATATATATATATATATATATATATATATATATATATATAGAGAGAGAGAGAGAGAGAGAGAATACACTGAGCAGTGAATAAGATTCTAATTAGTACACTGATATGTACATCTCTCTCAGTGTATAAACAGCGAGAATTCCACATCTGTGTATATTCCTGTGTATATACTCTCAAACTTAATTTTAATTCCAATTTTAGAGAGTAATCCATTTCTAGATATCAGTGTACAGGTGAACTTCAGCCTAAATAACCTAACTGCAATCAACATATAAAAAAAATATAAAAAAAAAAAAAAAAAACTGCAATCAACAAGCTCTGCAGATTTATCGGTGACCCATCTAATGACTCAGCCAGAGAAGATGAGTATCATATGAATGATGGAATACATTACTGACAGACTGATGAATAAGACATAACTGCAACACTTGGGCCACGGATTGATCATGTTAAATCTGCTTCCACTGTTGCCAGTGTCGTACACACCTGCAGACGACTGAAGAAGTCTGTTGTTCAGGCGAACTTTCACGGCAAAAACAATAGCCAAGTATTGCAAATTTGTCTTATTCATCAGAAGAGGCTGAAAAAAGTGTCTCCTAGACTCACAGCAACGTCATGGAGACGGCACTAAATTTGTCCATTTACAAATGCATATTTATTGTTAAGGAGCTAGCGACATAATCTAAGCGACTTTAATATTTTATAAAAACCATTTAATACCACTTGTTTCGTGGTTTCATTACTATATAAATTGCTTGTGGAGGCTGGTATTCAAACGGGAGGTGGCTGAAATTAGCCTTGAGCTCACAACTAACACGAGTGTCCTCGGATCATGAATACCAGCTAGCTCTGCTGGGTGCATGATCTTTGTAGGATCGCTGGTTGAGTGGTTAAGTCGATGTGAACATTGTTCTCTCTCTTGAGGTGGGAGAATATGTCGCAGGATCTAGTCCCGGCGGGCCGCAATTTGGTAAATGATTATATATATACTATATATATATATATATATATATATATATATATATATATATATATATATATATATATATATATATATATATATATATATATATATATAAAGTGATGTGTACATTATCCTGTGTTCACAGGGCTAGGCATGGTGATGCAAAATCGAATCCTGGCTAGCCACAGGTCTGTTAATGATTCAAAATCACTTGTTTCATGATTTCATGAAGATATATGTATATACAAGACAAGCCACGGGGGGTATAAATATTTAGCTCAAGTACTTTCACACTTCTCAGTGCGTCATCAGGAGCTTTGCAACGTTGCAAGGCAGCAACTGAAGGAGCGAAGGGAAGTTTTTTCGTCAGAGTAGGGCAATGTGGGTTGACATGAGCCGTGGCTTCCTGGATGTGAGGCAACGGTCTGCCCACCATCTTCCCAGTCTCCCACATATGGGGGATTTTCCCCAAGTCATATGACTTGGAAACATACGTTTAACAGTGGATAATATACAAATGGTTTGCTATTATTCTGAGTAACCTTTTAATTAATAAAATAAAAGAAATGAATGTACTATTTTGTTCTTTCAATGCCGTAGTCTGGGGTTCTAGAATGTTCACAGGGGTACTCAGAAGTATCGCTCCCTATATTCCCAAATATTGCCTACCAATCTTCTCAGTATCGATTAATATGCCTTATTTAGGATGTAACATGATGTCTGGTGAGTAGACACTGGTCACACATCACCAATCCATCATGGGAACCACCTGGCATAATGAGCACTCCTGTGATTTTGTATAGCATTGTTGTGACTGTGTACAATAGACTCTACTAAATAGCTATCGAGCTTGTATAACCCATAATTTGAGTTATATATGGTATTCCTGTCATGTTTCAAGAGAGAAGATTCAATTATGTTTCTTTCTATTATGGAACTGTTGGGTACAATAATCTGGGCAGCAGCCCATCCCGGTGGGTGATTACAGGAACTAACGTGGTTAAAGATAGCGTTCGACTCCTGCTCTGTCCTGACTGAGTATTTATGTTGGGCTATTCTGGTTTCCAGAATTTTACCTGTTTGACCAATGTATGAGAGAAGACACTGAGTACATGGGACCTTGTAAACCCCACCAACTTTGTTGGAGGGTGTGTTGGAGGGTGTTGGAGGGTGTGTTGGAGGGTGTGTTTTTAATCAGTCTTTGTTTCACTGTCCCATTGTTTTTGAAAGCAAGGTTTATATTGATCTTTTTTAATGCCTCACGTAGGCAAACCAGGTTCTCATTGTATGGTAAAACTAGTACATTTTTCCTGGCCATCACTTACTTAGGTTCAGTCGTGTAGAAAGTCTTCCTTGCTGACATCAATGTCTTCTCCACAACATCCCTGGGATATCTCAGTTTTGTGGCTATGTTGAATATCTTGTTGATTTCGTCCTCTAAATACTCTGGACTGCAGATGCGCAAGGCTCTCAAGAACATTGTGACGAACACACTTTTTTTTTTACCCTGGTGTCGTGGTTGGTATAGTAGTGAATGTATGACGTCACATTGGTGGACTTCCTATAAACTGTAAATTTTAGTTTTCTATCAACACGATGCATTAAAACATCTAGGAACGGCAAAGTGTTGTTTATTTCATGTTCTGTTGTGAACTAATGGAAGGTACTAGACCACTGAGTCTGGGTAGGAAATCATCAATGTAGTGATATCTAGGCCATAGGCAAAGAACATCATCTACGTATCTGAACCACCTAGCTTTATCTGGGAGAATGTCTTTAAGAAGTCTCACAATTCCATATACAAGTTGCTGAGTAAGGGGCTAAGGGGATTCCCATTACCATGCCTTGTTTTTGAACATAGTATTTCCCTTCAAACACAAACTTGCAATCAGTAACACAAAGTATGATCAATTCATTTATGTTCGTGGGTTATGGCAGGGAAAAGTTTTCTAGTTCTTCAAGGTAAGTAAACAAGTCAGGGACAGGAACTCTGGTGAACAGAGCTGTGACATCAAAGCTCACTAGGGTAAAGTCATGTGGTACAGATAATTTCTGGAGCCTTTCAGTAAGGTTAACACTATTTTTAATATGTGCATCCGAGATCCTACCAACCATGGGAATTAAAAGTTTAACCAACCATTTAGATAAGTTATATGCTGCTGAGCCTACTGAACTTATAATAGGATGCACTGGGTCCCTGGTTTATGAGTCTTGATCAACCCATGAAGATACTGTGGAAATAAATGGTATAAAATACCGACACAATGGAAAAATAAACACATAAGCAGTATAATGTGATCCGTTGTCAATAAAGGATCACATTATACTGCTCATGTGTGTGTTTTTCCATCAAGATACTGTAGAGTTGCCGACCTCGCTGACAGGTGTTTAATTCATCATTCACCTTCAATAACGTTTTATGGTGTTATTGAAATGGCTGTTGACATGATCGGTGGTTAGTGTTCTTAATAAGCGGTTCATACGTTTCATTATCACTCAATAAATAGTTCATTTTCCCTAAGTATTCGATTTTATTCAAAATAACATCTGGTATTTATCACCTCTCGAGACATGCAGTCTGATCATTATTCAGCTCTTTACAAGCTTTTGTGAATCTTAATGGGCAGTTGGGGAGCACCGGCTGGACTAGTGTACCGTATGCCATACCCTTCCATATATTAAATGTATCAGGTGTCAAGTCATCATTTTTCTTCAGCACGCAAAACGATTTTGCTCAGTTTACATAATTAACATTATTAGTTGTGGACGCAAAGATTAATACAAACACTAGCGCTGCCTGCTGGTCTCTACTTAATTGTTTGCTAGACAGGTTCATAATAAACTACGGATTAGCATGTGTGGTCCAACCACTCTGTGCTATGAGATTATTTAACTTCCTAGTATGATTGCGCTCGGTGTTATGTCTGCCTTTTCTAAGCTCCCTATAAATATAATCAAGTAGTCATGCCAGTCATGGATGAGATTCATAATCTTTGATATAATGTACCAATGTATTCATGTTCGTATTTTTTGTCAGGTATTCTGTCTATAAATAAAGTTCACATAGAATATAGAATATAGGAGGTGGTAGGAAAAGAAAATATTCAAACAGCACCGGGGAGAACCTTGAGTTTTCCCTAAGGTACGTTTATTGTCTTCTCTGAGGATCAGGGTCCCCGGTACAGTTCTAGAGGTCGTACCTCCCTATTATTATATATATTGTGTATGCAATAATTTCGCAAAAAACATTCTGAACATAGCGAAAAAAAAATATTTCATTGTGTTTGTTTTTTATTAAATTATTGTAAACTTATTTAAAATATATGTAGTAGGATTAGGCTAAATTAAATTGCGCTTGTTATAATAAGGTTATGTAAATTTTCTAAGGTTCTTTGGTACAAAATTTTTTTTTTTTTACATTAACATAAATGAAAAAATATATCTTTAAACGTGTGTATATATATATATATATATATATATATATATATATATATATATATATATATATATATATATATATATATATATATATATATATATATATATATATATAATTTATATATAAATTACACACACACACACACACTGTGATAAAATAGTGAACTTCCAAGGCGTTTCGTGATTTCTCACATTATCGAGGATCTGTAAAAATAAAATATCACCAGACGGCATATAATGACGAAATTACACCTCGCTGTGAACTTACAACATCTGACCCTTTACGACGCTGTAGGTACGTTGTTAAGGACCTGTCAAACAGCTTATATTCTGCCCAAGCTTTAATATTTTAACTTGTCGATTATATCTTAAATTCTTCCCAAATTTTACTAATTATAATTGAATCTTGTTTATATAATCCTAAAGCAATATTCATATTAATTTAAAAACTATTTTTTTATGAAACTTGATTCTATTATATTTCTCTTAACCATGGACCTGCTTGATATAAGTTTCTCGGCCTTTTGAACATCAATTGCATGGTTAAAATCTCTCAAATGAATATACAAAGCATTAGATTCTTGTTCACTTCTAATGCTATATTTATGTTGTTGTAATTTTAGTTCAAGACTTTTCCCAGTTTGACTGGAACAATACACAAATAACCCGCACATAAGAACATAAGAAAGGAGGAACACTGCAGCAGACCTGTTGGCCCATACTAGGCAGATCCTTCACAATCCGTCCCACTAACAGAATATTTGCTCAACCCAATTTTCAATGCTACCCAAGAAATAAGCTTTGACAATTCTACCCACTTATGCGCGAGTCCCACTCAAATCCAACCCCTCTCACTCATGAATTTATCCAACCTAAATTTGAAACTACCCAAGGTCCTTGCTTAAATAACCCTACTAGGAGAGAGGAGCTTACGACGACGTTTCGGTCCGACTTGGACCATTTACAAAGTCACACTAACAGAAAAGAGTGAAGTAGCCAGTATATATAGGCCAGCTGGCAGGGACGAGATAAGAGAGGTGAAAGTAGGAGCAGTGGTACAGGAAATTCAGGTAGTGGAAGTAGTAGTAAAGGTTCCAATAATATTTTCAATCGTGAGGACGTGTCTAGTGTACTCTCTGTGGAGACTTTTCTACTGTGCTTCCGTTCTTAGCTACCTGAGATTGGATGATGGTTTCCCTCGACTACGAGCAGCTATATCTCCAACTTAAGGCGGAATTAACGGAAGCTAGAAGAGAAATTCAACGATTGAAGGATATATGAAAGGATTATCCCCGGAACAATGTCGCCGATGATCAGACCAACGAATGGATGCTAGTCGGTTCTGAAGGGACGAAGCTGAACATAAGAACATAAGAAAGGAGGAACACTGCAGCAGGCCTGTTGGCCCATACTAGGCAGGTCCTTCACAATCCGTCCCACTAACAGAATATTTGCTCAACCCAATTTTCAATGCTACCCAAGAAATAAGCTTTGACAATTCTACCCACAGTAGAACAGTGATAAAGAATATGATATAGTTTACTTGGATTTCAGTAAGGCCTTCGATAGAGTACCTCACAAGAGACTCTTAAGAAAGGTGGCAGCTCATGGTATAGGAGGTAAAGTTCTAGCATGGATAGAGGCATGGCTTACATAAGAACATAAGAACATAAGAAAGGAGGAGCACTGCAGCAGGCCTGTTGGCCCATACTAGGCAGGTCCTTCACAATCCGTCCCACTAACAGAATATTTGCTCAACCAAATTTTCAATGCTACCCAAGAAATAAGCTTTGACAATTCTACCCACTCATGCGCGAGTCCCACTCAAATCCAACCCCTCTCACTCATGAATTTATCCAACCTAAATTTGAAACTACCCAAGGTCCTAGCTTCAATAACCCTACTAGGCAGACTGTTCCACTCATCAACTACCCTATTTCCAAACCAATACTTTCCTATATCCTTTCTAAATCTAAACTTATCTAACTTGAATCCATTATTGCGGGTTCTCTCTTGGAGAGATATCCTCAAGACCTTATTTATATCCCCTTGTTAATACTCCATTTTCCACTTGTATACCTCGATCATGTCTCCCTCATTCTACGTCTTACAAGTGAATGTAATTTTAGGGTCTTCAATCTTTCTTCGTAAGGAAGATTTCTAATGCTATGTATTAATTTAGTCATTCTACGCTGAATGTTTTCTAACGAATTTATGTCCATTCTGTAATATGGAGACCAAAACTGAGCTGCGTAATCTAGGTGAGGCCTTACTAATGATGTATAAAGCTGTAATATAACCTCTGGACTTCTGTTGCTAACACTTTTGATATAAATCCCAGTAATCTATTTGCCTTATTCGTACGCTTAGGCATTGCTGTCTTGGTTTAAGGTTGCTGCTTACCATCACCCCCAAGTCCTTCTCGCAATCTGTATGGCTAAGTTCTACGTTATTTAACTTATAAGTGCTTGGGTTATGGACACTCCGAGCTTCAGAACCTTGCATTTATCTACATTGAACTGCATCTGCCACTTTTCTGACCAGGAATTGAGTTTGTCTAAATCCTCCTGAAGTTCCGTGACATCTACGTCTGAATCGATTATCCTACCTATCTTCGTGTCATCAGCGAATTTGCTCATATCACTAGTAATTCCTCGTCAAGGTCATTTATATATATTATAAACAACAACGGGCCTAAAACCGATCCCTGTGGAACGCCACTTGTTACAGATCCCCACTCAGATTTAACCCCATTAATGCACACCCTCTGCTTCCTATTGGTGAGCCATGACTCGATCCATGAAAACACTTTTCCTCCAATGCCGTGAGCAGCCACTTTCTTTAACAGTCTCTGATGTGGTACTCTATCAAAAGCCTTACTAAAATCCAAATAAACAATATCGAATTCTTTATCATGATCAACTGCCTCAAAAGCCTTACTGAAAAAGTTAATAAATTAGTTAGGCAGGAACGGCCCCTGGTGAATCCATGTTGAGTATCATTAATCAAATTATGCCTATCGAGATGGCTTCTTATGTTATCAGCTATAATCGACTCTAATAATTTGCCTACAATTGAAGTTAGACTTATTGGGCGGTAATTTGATGGTAACGACTTGTCCCCTGCTTTAAAAATAGGAATTACATTAGCCATCTTCCACGTATCAGACACTACACCTGTTTGAAGAGATAGGTTAAAAATGTTAGTTAAGGGTTCACAGAGTTCAATATTGCATTCCTTAAGAACCCTTGAAAAAGCTCATCAGGCCTGGCGATTTATTTTGCTTCAAACGGTCTATCTGTTTGATAACCATTTCGCTAGTGACTGTGATACTACATAATTTATCTTCTTCAGGCCCACTAAAATACCTAATTCTTGGGATATTATTAGTGTCTTCCTGAGTGAAAACCGAGAGAAAATAATTATTAAAAATAGAGCACATTTCATTCACTTTGTCAGTAAGATACCCATAATTATTTTTAAGGGGACCTATCTTATCTCTAACTTTTGTTCTATACACCTGGAAAACTTTTGGGTTAGTTTTCGAATCCCTAGCAACTTTAATTTCGTAGTCCCGCTTAGCTTTTCTTATCCCCTTTTAACGTCCCTCTTAATGTCAATATACTGATTCGTAAGATGACCTCACCTCTTTGATACGCCTATAAATTCCTTTCTTCTGCCCTAAAAGATATTTGAGCCTATTATTCATCCATTTTGGGTCATTTCTATTCGATCTAATTTCTTTATATGGGATAAATGTTCTTTGGGCAGCATGTATAGTGTTCAGAAAACTGTCATATTGATAGCTCTCTTCATTACCCCAGTCCACAGATGATAAGTGTTCTCTAAGTCCATTGTAATCTGCTAAGCGAAAATCTGGGACCGTTACTGAGTTATTCCTACTATGAAACTTCCATTCAATGCCAAAGGTAATTGATTTGTGGTCGCTTGCGCCGAGTTCCTCTGTAATTTCTAAATTATTAACAAGGGTTTCCTTGTTTGCCAGAACTAAGTCAAGCAGATTATTTCCCTTGTAGGTTCTGTCACAAACTGCTTCAAAAACAATCTTGAACTACTTCTAAGAAATCGTTAGATTCAAAATTCCCAGTCAAAAAATTCCAATCAATTTGACTAAAGTTGAAGTCACCCAGAATAACTACGTTATCGTGCATTGTGGCCTTAACAATTTCCTCCCATAGTAGTCTCCCTTGGTCCCTATCTAAGTTTGGGGGACGGTATATCACACCTAAAATCAATTTTTCATGCCCTCTGAAAATTCTATCCAGACAGACTCTGTATGTGTTAATTCAGACTTTATACCCATTTTTATACAACAATTTAAATGATCACGGACATAGAGTGCCACCCCACCCCCCTTCCCGATACTTCTGTCTACTTGGAACAATTTAAAACCCTGAATGTGACATTCGGCAGGCAAGTCCCGATTTTTCATATTAAACCATGTTTCAGTTATTGCAAAAACATCAATATTACCTGTACTTGCAACTACTCTCAACTCGTCCATCTTATTCCTAGCACTACGACTATTGGTGAAATATACACTTAAAGACCCTCCTTTCTCTTTACCCTTCCTGCTCATTTCTGTTTTTCCTTATACCTATTACTGTCCTTGTCACCTAGTGCCACTGGCTTTCCAATATCCACCTTATTCTGCCTATTACTATTTCCCCCTAGAATTTATAACATTACTACACTGGGACTTCACTGTTTTCCCCCATAACCCATACCACTAACTTTTTCTAGTTTAAAGCCCTAACAGCCCTCCACTGCAGTTGCCAGTGCCCCACCCCAGACCTAGATAAGTGAACCCCATCCCTGGCATACATGTCATTTCTGCCATAGAAGAGGTCCCAGTTGTCAATGAATGTTACTGCATTTTCCTTACAGTATTTGTCCAGCCAGCAATTGACACCAATTGCCCTGGACAACCATTCATTTCCAACTCCTCTCCTTGGCAAAATACCACATATGACAGGGTTCCCACCCTTCTTCCTAATTCTGTCTATTGCTGACCTATAGCTGCTAATCAGCTCCTCACTCCTACGTCTGCCAACATCGTTGCCTCCAGCACTGAGACAGATAATAGGATTGCTCCCATTACCTCTCATGATGTCGTCCAGACGGCTAACAATATCCTTCATCCCAGCCCCAGGATAACACACCCTCTGCCTCCTATTCCTATCCTTACCAATAGAAAGCAGAGAGTTTCCATTAATGGGGTCAAATCTGAATGGGGATTTGTCACTAGTGGCGTTCCACAAGGATCAGTTTTGGGCCCATTGTTGTTCATAATTTACATTAATGACCTTAAGAACATAAGAACATAAGAAAGGAGGAACACTGCAGCAGGCCTGTTGGCCCATACTAGGCAGGTCCTTCACAATCCGTCCCACTAACAGAATATTTGCTCAACCCAATTTTCAATGCTACCCAAGAAATAAGCTTTGACAATTCTTCCCACTCATGCGCGAGTCCCACTCAAATCCAACCCCTCTCACTCATGAATTTATCCAACCTAAATTTGAAACTACCCAAGGTCCTTGCTTAAATAACCCTACTAGGAGAGAGGAGCTTACGACGACGTTTCGGTCCGACTTGGACCATTTACAAAGTCACACTAACAGAAAAGAGTGAAGTAGCCAGTATATATAGGCCAGCTGGCAGGGACGAGATAAGAGAGGTGAAAGTAGGAGCAGTGGTACAGGAAATTCAGGTAGTGGAAGTAGTAGTAAAGGTTCCAATAATATTTTCAATCGTGAGGACGTGTCTAGTGTACTCTCTGTGGAGACTTTTCTACTGTGCTTCCGTTCTTAGCTACCTGAGATTGGATGATGGTTTCCCTCGACTACGAGCAGCTATATCTCCAACTTAAGGCGGAATTAACGGAAGCTAGAAGAGAAATTCAACGATTGAAGGATATATGAAAGGATTATCCCCGGAACAATGTCGCCGATGATCAGACCAACGAATGGATGCTAGTCGGTTCTGAAGGGACGAAGCTGAACATAAGAACATAAGAAAGGAGGAACACTGCAGCAGGCCTGTTGGCCCATACTAGGCAGGTCCTTCACAATCCGTCCCACTAACAGAATATTTGCTCAACCCAATTTTCAATGCTACCCAAGAAATAAGCTTTGACAATTCTACCCACAGTAGAACAGTGATAAAGAATATGATATAGTTTACTTGGATTTCAGTAAGGCCTTCGATAGAGTACCTCACAAGAGACTCTTAAGAAAGGTGGCAGCTCATGGTATAGGAGGTAAAGTTCTAGCATGGATAGAGGCATGGCTTACCAATAGAAAGCAGAGAGTTTCCATTAATGGGGTCAAATCTGAATGGGGATTTGTCACTAGTGGCGTTCCACAAGGATCAGTTTTGGGCCCATTGTTGTTCATAATTTACATTAATGACCTTAAGAACATAAGAACATAAGAAAGGAGGAACACTGCAGCAGGCCTGTTGGCCCATACTAGGCAGGTCCTTCACAATCCGTCCCACTAACAGAATATTTGCTCAACCCAATTTTCAATGCTACCCAAGAAATAAGCTTTGACAATTCTTCCCACTCATGCGCGAGTCCCACTCAAATCCAACCCCTCTCACTCATGAATTTATCCAACCTAAATTTGAAACTACCCAAGGTCCTAGCTTCAATAACCCTACTAGGCAGACTGTTCCACTCATCAACTACCCTATTTCCAAACCAATACTTTCCTATATCCTTTCTAAATCTAAACTTATCTAACTTGAATCCATTATTGCGGGTTCTCTCTTGGAGAGATATCCTCAAGACCTTATTTATATCCCCTTTGTTAATACCCATTTTCCACTTGTATACCTCGATCATGTCTCCCCTCATTCTACGTCTTACAAGTGAATGTAATTTTAGGGTCTTCAATCTTTCTTCATACGGAAGATTTCTAATGCTATGAATTAACTTTGTCATTCGTCGCTGAATGTTTTCTAACGAATTTATATCCATTCTGTAAAATGGAGACCAGAACTGAGCTGCATAATCTAGGTGAGGCCTTACTAATGGTGGAGTGGTGAAGACGTGTCTTGTGTGCTCTCTGTCAATCTGAAGAAGATGTCCTCTCTTGAGCTACTCTACCAGCAGCTGAAGGAAGAACTGAGGGTAGCTAAGCTTGAGATACAGCGACTGACTGAGGAAAACAAGAGGATTCGTAGTAATAAGAACATAAGAACATAAGAATGGAGGAACACTGCAGAAGGCCTACTGGCCCATACAAGGCAGGTCCTTATCAAAACCACCACTACCTAAGAATTTACTCCTGTACTCACGACACTAATCAAACCCAGCCCTCCCACTCATATATTTGTCCAATCTCTTTTTAAAGCCACCCAAGGTCCTAGCCTCTATCACCCTACTCGGAAGATTGTTCC
>WNWK01010498.1:0-69858 GCA_009830355.1 Cherax destructor | reverse complement strand
TTAGGCTCCCTTACAACCATTAAATGCCTCATTATATCTCTGCACTCCTGCAACTCCTTCCCCTCCCACCACCTTTGCACATCCTGCATCACTACCCCAACCCTTTTCCCTTTCACCCCCCAACCTCAGGTAACTGTGCTTTATGTGTACACTTTTTAACCTTTTCTCCAAAGGTATAAGCCCAAAACCTCTCTGACAAACCGGTTTCATTATCACACCCTTCTGCAACCATGAACGTCCATACCCCCATATATATCTCAAAACCCTCTTCTGCAATCCCATTACGTCATCTTGCAACAGAGAATATACCGCCGCCATATGCCACAGTTTACTGTAAACTAGCACATTTACCACAATTACCCTCTGCAGCAGTGTAATGGACCCCAGTATCCAGCCCCCCCATCCTTCGAACCATCCCCCCACCACTCTTTCAGAATTTACCTTCTTAGCCTCCTGTGCATCTACCATATTCACCACCCCACATATTTTCAACTGCCCAACAACAGGCCACACATACCTTGCCCCCAACCCACCCCTATCCATGTACCTACCTCTAACAATTTTGATTTAGTTCCATTCACCCTCATACCAGTCGCTTCCTCAAATATGCGAATAATCCTACCAACATTCCTCAGTCCCTCCTCCCCACCTACCAATACAGTCGTGTCATCTACATATCCCACAATACCTGTTGAGCTAGTCTTCCTTTCTCATCCCTCGCTGCGTCTCTCCTATCGTCCCCAGATCTTTCATTAGATTAAACAGTATCACCAAAAAAAATTTCATTACCACTAAATTTGTTACATAAAAATCATTTGGAAGTCCATCCATGCCTGGCGCCTTTCCTTTGCTCAAACTTTGCACTGCCCTCCACACTTCATCTTCACCAATTATTCCCTCCAATCCTTCCTTATCCTCCTTTCCCAACACCTGCAGTATCCCCTCCTCCAGTATCCTTTCCTCCCTCCAAACCTCTCATCCCCTGCTTCTTATATCTGCTAAACAACTTATCAATGTAATTACTCATGCCTTCCATCGTCTCTAACTTCTGCCCTTTGCAGTTTCCTAAATTGTCTCAGAACACATGCCGACGGCCTGTCTCCATATAGCTCATCTTTTTTTCCCCCTCGTACCCTAACCGCATCAAACCTATCGTTTTGCAGGTCACTTAACCTACTATTTATACGCTCTATCTCCTCCACTGGGTAAGCCTTCATAACACATCTTCAACTGTACCTCCAAGTATTTCTGAAACCCAAGCCTCCACTGATTCTCCTCTCCTCCCCTGACCTTATAATATTCCCTAATTCTTGGCTTCGCACTTTCTTCCCACCACTGTATTATATTTCCTACTTGTCTCCCCTTCCCCCATAATTCCTCCCACCACTTCTCAAATCTATCCCTCTCCTCCTCACCCAATAGTAAACGCACATTAAGTTTCCAATAACTCCCGTATCGTCTAATCAAATCCCCCCACTCGATCTATGATCCAATAAACCCACATCCAGAGTTTGTACTGTTCCCACCTTTACCTCATTCGTTACTATGTAAATACGATCTAATCACGCCGCATACCCACGTCTTACAAAAGTATGTTCCACATTCCACATTCACTTCTCACCACATCGACTGCACCCACCCACTAAAACCTCCCTCAAAACTCCTAAAACACATCCAGCCCCCCTCGGTTCCACATCCTTCCTCCTAACACTATTCCAGTCACCACCTATAATAGTAATATCCGGCAACCCCCTCATATGATATTCCAACACTTCTTTTATAAAAGTTTCCTTTATTTTCCTATTACTATCTGCAGGCATATATACTCCCAGAAAACATACCCTTAACCCTCCCCACGCACCATCAATCCGTATCACCCTCCCTTTCCCACCTCCTCCCATGCTAGCAACTTAAACGGGCTGCTCTAATTAATCATAACTACCACTCAACCCTATAATCTCCCCGTATATCCTGCAAACACCTTATATCCATTCATCAACAATTCACTTCCACACCTATAATTATGCTCTTGCATAATTACTACCTCCACATCATATCTCATTGTCGCCTCAACCCATTGCCTCTTAACCTAAGCCCTAAGGCCATTAACATTAATGTTCAAACACTTAAAAATTGTAATGGGGGCTTTCCTTTGAATCTCTGCATCTTCTGATCAACACTCTTCTGTGATGTAGATGAATGGTTCAGAGAACCGACAAGTTGTTAAATTAGACACATATGCACAAGTGTTGCATATGTGTCTAATTCAACTTGTCGGTTCTCTGAGCCATTCATCTACATCCTGTCTGACACAGCAACTTCTTGGGATCTTGATACAAAGGGATTCTTCAACATTTGTCCAAACCTTTGGACAAGGACTTACTTCGACTAGTGGTTGATACCACTATGACCTGCCTCCTCCTGCTGCATCTCACCTGATTACAGCATATAAGCCACCTCTACGGCCTTGTGCTACACTTCTAACAAGATTGATGGACTGAACACATCGACTCCAGGCCGAGGGACTGATAACCTCAAACTCCTCCTCTCCTTACACCTTTCTACTTTGTATTGGACTGATGAAGCCACTGTGTGGCGAAACGTTTCCTCATTAAAGCTACCCAAGTGTTGCATATGTGTCTAATTTAACAACTCTTCTGTGATCCAGGTTTCTTCCCAGTACCCTGTCCTACACCCTCTTTTCCCACACCCATCCCCTTTCCCCCCCCCCTTGGTCCCTATGTGCCACGTCCACCCATGCATTTTTTGCATGTTCTTTTCGCTGGTGTTAAGACTTCATCACTATCCAATTCTCCCACCGACCTCTTTTGTGATTCCCCTGCTATGTCCATTACTTCAGAGGCCTCTTTGTGCACATACACCTCCACCTCCTGCACCAGCAATTTTTTGTCTACGATGCTTTTTCCATCAACACCCCCTACATTCCCCCCATTCTTGTCTCCCACTTGCTCCCCAATGCCCTGTGGGGACTCCCCCACAGGACCATCTAACAATTCACTAAACACTCCCTGTAGGGAGTGTGCGATGCTGTCCTGCATACGTAACGTACACTTGCTTTTTAAATTCGTCCATCACTATATAGGACGGAATAGGTCTCCACAACATCATCTTCAGGGTAAACGTACCCTCAGGTAATCCAGCATATACGCCCTCCGTCCACCTTCCAACAGATGCCATAATAATAATAATGCTCTCGTGTATACCCTGTAATGACACCAAAATCCTATAATGAACAGTTGTGTGTAACGTACAGTCATATATCGGCAAATGTAAAAGGTGGATTCACGTTTGCTGTTAGACCATATGCTTTTGCTTTATAACCAGTTTCTTAATCGCAATTTTGATACAAAAAACTCAGTAAGCACTTTTAAAGTGTATTGGGACTTAAATTCTCATTATAAATCTCGTTTGACAAAAGCTCTAGCCTATGCAAATATCTGAAAACTTTCATCTGCTGAATAGGGGCCTTCTCCAGCAGAATTCCCAAAGCTACACTAATAGCATCTGGATATTAAAAAAAAACTCGAGAAAATTTCAGGGCTGTCACACTACACTGATGATTTGCCGTTTTGTCTCTACCACATAGAAATCTCCATTAAAGACTTGTCGAATTGCAGTAAGAATTTACTGTCAGGCAACGAACATAGTCTACCACATAAAAATATTAAACTGGCAGAGGACCATTCCTCCAAAAGAAATATTTTAAAATCACTGTCTTTATTGCAGCTATTTTTGGAGATAGGCCTAGAAGTCGAAAAAGTGCATCGTATAAATAAATTTTCCCAATGAATTATTAGTTGGGATTCGTGGAAACAAATAATAACTAATGAACACACTAGCGCCGTGAGTAAAGACTGTAAGCGATTGCATTAATATTAAACCAATTCAGTGTTTTGCCAAACACTGTTCAACCCATCGAAATATTTTTTATTTTTTTATTTTTTTAGAACAGTATATGCAATACATGTCATGATAAATTCGCATAGTGAAACATATACATAAGCTCCACACCCTACCAGAAAATTAAACACAAATATAAACAATCTCCTTCTTATTAACCTTGATACTAGGTTGTCTTATCTTTACTGAAAAATATCTGAATACAACTATAAACTGCAGCAAAACTATACACAAAACAAAAACTGCCTTTACCTAACCATACCTCAATACCCATCTCCCTGCTCACACATGTTACAAAAATTAAACACCACAACTGCCATAATAAAAATTAAACATCATATTACATTCCATAAACACACAGGAGCAAAACACTGTCTCTGCAAAAGTCTTACCCTATCAGTCCGAAGACCTGTTATCACTGTAATACACCAAATAACATGAAACCATTACAGCACTACCATGTACACTTGTAAACCCCCCTTCCATTCCTTTTGTTTTTTTCCAATTTTAAGTAAATACCCTTTCGAGTCAGACGTAATAGTCGTAATACAAGTCACAAACATCTTCTTATTAAACTTGAAACTATGTGTACTATCCAAACTCCCCCCCCCCTTTAAAACATATTTCAATACAACTGTAAAAGTTCATCTATATTATCTACAAAACAAATTTTTTCTTTGAACTGACAACACCTCGAACAAAATCCCAACACCCTACACACACATTACAGATATTAATCAAAATTAACTGCCATAACAATGTAAGACACCACTATATTACATTCAACAATCACATAAGATCAAAAAGCTAACTCTTCAAAAGTCTGTACCCTTACCTAACCTACTGCTGTAAACCACAACAGTGCTCCTAGAACCTAATGCACATCAAATATAACCTACCCATACCCATACATTTCAAGGTTTACCTCCACCATGTCATCCTTGAACCATATGACATTCCCTGTGTATAACACAGACAAAACACAAAAATTACCCCGGTGGTAGCCTAAAATTTAACACAAAGGAAAACAATATTTTCTTCACCCACGCACACGCACCCAACATACATTCAAACACCTGCTGTATGTGACACAATGTCCATACACCAACACACGGATCTCACTCACACAGGCGGCATCTCTAATAGAGATCTTCCAATATATATTTTTTTTCTCTTTAATATAGTCAACAAAGGTTTGCTTTGACTCACAAACCCCTAAGAGATTATGATGACGCCAACAGTAAGAAAACAAGCAAGCTTCCCCTTATGCTATCAACACCCCCTTTCCCCAACTACCCTTCTGCGCTAACCTCACTAACTACTGATTAACAAAAACATATTTATTTTATTATTATTATTGAAAGCAGAGAACCCAAAACCTGAAGCATCAACAAACCATCCTCATTTTCTCTGACACCCTGCTACCCTAATAAAACCATACCACACACACTCTCATGTTAGTCCCTCACCCCCCCCTCCCCAACAATAACGCAACAGTGAGGTTCCGATAACCCAAGGAAAACGCCTTACACCACCTTCGTACATACACCTCTTGATTACGACATCTCGTCCTATAGAATCCTGCCGCCAAAGCTCTAATACGGACAGCACCCTGCTCCTCTCTCATGCACCACAAGATGTAAATGTACTCCACCACTAAATATGCCACCGCCCTTCTTACATCCTCAGGGCACGCCTTAACATCCATACTTAATGCCCTAAGGGTTAACAAACCCTCCGCCCCTACCCTTTTCAAAACCCCACTAAACCATTCCCTCACCCCCTCCCCAACTCCTCACAAAAGTAAATAACGTGATACGCAGTTTCAAGCCCACAGCATTTCAGGCACAACCCCTCCCTTATTATGCCCATTCTCCACAATTGTCCCCTTGATGCCCAAATGCCTAATAAAAACCTATACCCTGTTTCCCATACCCTAGGTGGTATACACAGCCTCTTCATCCAATACCACACCAATTTCAATTATACATTGGATAAATCCTACATCCCTGCCCTATCTCTTTCTCCCCCTCCTACCCTGTCCAACTTACTCACCTTCACCCTACCTGGCACCTTGACAACTGAAAGATATCTCAAAATATCCTCACAATGCAATAAATCCCTACCCTTCCACCACCTACGTACCTCACTCATAACCCTCCCCACTCGCCTGCCCCCCATCCCCCTGCTATAAATTCCTGTTTTACGTATATACTTTGAAGCCTTCTCCCCAATGGTATGAACCCCATACCCCCACGGCCACCCCCGCTGTCACTACTTCTCGCGCCAACCAGTGCCTCTCATAACTCCAAATGTATCTATAAACCCTTACCTTCAACCTTCTTATGTCACACTCCCGCAGAGGATAAACAGTCGCCATAAACCACAGTTTACTATAAATTAGAGCATTCACTACCATTGCTCTTTGTAACAACGTTACCTTTCCAGGACTGAAACCACCTAACCTACCTAGCGCTTTGTTCACCACTAACTCCGAATTTAATTCCCTTGCCAACAGACCACTATGACTAAAAATGACCCCACATATGTTTAAGCTATCAACACACATCCACCCACCCCTAGTCCCCAACGGCCCACCCACCCACGAACCTACCTCCAACAACCTAGATTTCGCTCTATTGATGCCCATCCCAGTAGCCCCTCCAAACACCTCAATAATCGTATTACATTTCCTAAACCCTCACTACTCCCCACCATAATTGTAGTGTCATCAACATAACCTACTATGCCCGATACACAACCCCACTTTTCATCCCCATCCCATACCCCCTCACGAACCAACCTATAAAAGGGGTCCTGCAGACACCCAAAAAGGATATGAGATAGGGGACAACCCTGCCTCAGACCCCTCTCAAACCTCACCTGAACCCCTAACCTACCATTAACCTGTACCCTCGCCAAGGCACCATCATACAAGGTTCTTACCCACCTAACAATTTCCTCGCTAAACCCCTGCCTCCCTAAGATCTCATATAACATCTCCCTGTCTACACTATCATACGCCGTTTCCCAATCTAACCCCAGAACCCCTCCCCCTTCCTTCAGTTCCACGAAAGTCTTAATTCTCCTATGCCCCGTCCTAATGCTACGTCCTGGTATACCAAACTGACCTTCCTCTAAAACCTTTTCCAACACCCTTTTCATCCTATTCGCTAATATCTTGGCAAAAATCTTGTAATCAGAGCATAACAAAGTTATTGCCCTATACCCTCTCAAAACATCACTGTCCTTGCCTTTTGGTACTAACACCACCACCCCAGTCCTCTGCACCTCATCCATCGTACCCCTATCCTTCATTTGATTCAGCACCTTTACTAAAACATCCTTCAAAACATCCCAATGACATACATAGAAATCCCCAGGTAACCCATCCACCCCAGGTGCCTTCCCCATGCGTAACCCTTGCACCACTTGCCATACCTCTTCAATCGTTATTCTTCCATCTAACCCCTTCCTATCCTCCTTCTCTAACCTCTCCTGAATGCTCTCTAGCACAATCCCCCTACAAACCTCATCCCTCACTCTACCCATGAACTTATTCTGAAACCAATACCTTGCATAAGCACACATCCCATCCGTCGTTCTTAACTCCTGACCTTTATGATAACCCCCAATCTCCTCTTCTACTTTCAACGCCATTATTGTCATGCCTGTTCTACGTGTCCTAAATCTCCTCAAAACAGTACCTAATGGCCTATCACCTCATAACACCTCTTCTAATTGACTACGAACCCTTATCACCCTAAAAACTTCATTCTGAATATCATTTAGTCTACCCTTAAGATACGCTATTTCCTGTTGATGACACCCTCCTCCTCCACCGCTATAACAATCCCATAACCTCCCTTCCAAATATCCCTGTAACCCATACCTTTACCTAGCCTCCTCAACCCCTTCACGCCTATAATAACCTCTCACCGCCTCCTTTACCATCAAATTCCACCACTTCCCAATGTCACAAATGCCCCTACCCCCACCCCAGAACCCCTCCAACCAAGCCTCGAAACCCTCAAGATCCCCCTCTCGTTTCAGCAAACTAACATTCAACCTCCACAAGTCCGAATAATATTTAACAGCACCCACCCACCTCAACACAGCCACCACACCCCTGTGATCTGAAAACACAACATCTATATTACACACCTCTTCCACATTTATACTTGAAGACACGTACACCCTATCCAACCGTGCTGCATATCCTTTCCTAATAAACGTGTTCTACCAAAACCTGTCTACCATCTACTACATCCCGAACCACAACCGCCCCTAATAAGTCCCTCAACACTGCTAGCACACAACCTGCTCCTCTCATTTCTATGTCATTCCTCCTAATAACACAATTCAGTCTCCCACTATCACTGTTACCGCAGGAAGACCCCTTAATGCATAAACTAAATAATCCTTCACGAATTCCCCCTTGATACTAGGCGCATTAACCGATGGCATATATACACACCCAGAAAACAAACCGAGATGTCACACCAAACCCCATCTACCCTTACAATCTGCCCCCCTCCTACCTCCTCCCACGACCTCAAATGAAAAGGGCAGGATTCCCTAATACCTACCAAAGCCCCTCCCTTGAAAAGTTCCGAACTTCCTGTATATAAATTAAATCCCTTTAACCTCAATTCCCTACCACACCTAAAATTGTGTTCTTGGAAGAAACAAACATCAATACCCTCTCTCTGCAAAGTACTCTCAACCCACAACCTCTTGACCTCCGTGTGGAGGCCATTAACATTCATACTTAAACACTTAAATTCTTTAAAGGTGGCTTCCTCTGATGCTTCGTTATTCGTGCTCCACCTGCATTGACTAAGAACCCACCCCCTGGGCCCTCCTCCCACCTTTTCTACATGCTTCTCCTTTACTCCCCCCCCTCTCATCCCTATCCCTTTCTGCTAACACTTTCTTCCCTGTCTTCTGAGCCGGTGTCAACACATCATCTTCCACCGAACCACTAGATCTCTTACGGGATTCTCCCGCCACCTCCATGATCTCTTCAGACACTGCACTGACTACATTGTCCTCCTTATGAACTTCCGCCTCAACCACACACACTCTCACCTCATTACCACTCTCACCACAACCACTCTTACTCACGTCATCACTCAGCACTTCACCCAGACTTGTCATTACTTCCGGGTTATTCTGCAGCTCATACTCCTCACCCACGGAAGGTGGACTATCAATCAACTTCCTTAGATCCTCCAACATAGGATCTGTCAATTCCACCAAATCATTGCCGTCCTCCTATCTGACGGCGACTGTAGAATCCTTCACCTCTGGACATGTCACAGGAGGTAAGGACACCACCACCTCCTCCGCTTCCTCCATCTCTTCGCTCCATCGACGTACTCCTCCTTCCTTACGCCCTGGATAAGACACATTCCTCTCCAGGTCACTGAAACGGCTATCCACACCAATCCCCCTCACCTCCTATCCACGTCGTTGCTGGGGTAAATGTCCTTGTCTCTCACAAGCCACCGCCAAATGCCCCGCCTGTCCTCATAGCCGACACGTCCTCACTTGCCCTGCATATGTCACATATACTTGTGTACGAAAGAGAGGCATCAAGACTTATGATGGTATAAGCATCCTCAAGGACATCTTCAGACTGTATGATCCTTCTGGCAATCCTGCATAGGCACCCTGTTCCCACCTACCGACATTTGCCGCATGAATTACTCCATTGGCCTTGAAAACATCCCTCACATCTTCTTCATAAGCCTCAAATGGGACACTACGAATCCTTATCCACTTGTACATCGCCGATACGTCCCTCAACTGCACCTCCAATCATTCCCTCACAACCATCCTCTTGTCTTGATAATCGTCAACAGCTCTTTCGTAGACACCACTCGATGAGAACTTCACAAACACTCTTGTTGCTCCATTAAGCGATATGCCATATATATCTGAAGTGGCGAATCCATATTTATCACGTAGAATGGCAGGTAAGAGAAAGTCTGCATTTGAAGGGTAAATGGCTCCAGCGAGCACCTCAATACACACTGTTTTACTCTCCTTCTGTATGGCTCTGCCATTGCTGAGAAAATGAAGTTGTCAAAACTGGCCACCAGAGGCGCCTGTCAGCACACCCTCACACCACAGTGGTCGGGCAGCAACTGTTCCCCATCGAAATATTGGGTCATAATAGAACTCATATTATCAGCTTGGTAATTTTTCCGAGAAGTGTGTAAATCTCTATTTACGGGAGTGGTGCGGCTGTCAGGCAGCAATGCATATTCTGTATATATTTACATTTTCATATAATTTTTTACTGAAGTTTTCATTAATAGCTAAAATGAAAATATCTTACTTTATACTATTATTTTATGTATTATATTACATTATGTTTGTAGGTGCTCACTGTTGGAGAGTTATGATTGGCTGCCAGCACTTAACTACTTGCCAGCTCATTAGGCAGTTTGTGTGAGGTGCCATCGCTGGAGTAGATGTGGAAGTCACTTGATCACACCTGATGTTGGAGCTGCAGACCCTCTGTTTATATATGCTTCCCGTTTGACAAGCATCTCGCTCGCTTCTCTCTCTCTGGCCGTTGTCATTTACACTCTGTTTTTGGTAGAACATGTCTTCACTGGGATCCGATACATACTTCTTGTAACTCTGCGAAACCCTGTTCACAGAGCATTATTTAGACTTAAGTGATATTTGACGTTTTGCAGAGATTGTGTCTTGGAGACAATCTGTACAACTCGGGTCCCAAGTTACCTTTCAGACGTTGTCATGGGAACGCCTTTCACCTGAACAAAATATAATGGAAAAATTAATAAAAAAAATAAAGACTCTTGGGTAGGAATTAAACAAAGAATTTTAAGTTTTTTAATAAAATATATAAAAAAAATAGGCCGTTGTGGTTCTGGCAGGATGGAGAGTAGGAGAATATAAGGCCCAGGATGAGTCTCGGATGTAGACGAGATATAGGAAGGTTATCCTGGGCAGTTGTTAAGAATTCTCGTATGCCACTTGGTCGAGGTACGTAAGACGTAGAAGCGGCAGAGTGGACACAAGTTGCTAAGTAAGAGAGACGTACATCTAGCTCTTTCAAATTGGGCGTCTGTACCAGCTGACCAGGCCAGCAGCAGAGCTGATAAAGAGAAATAAAAAATGGTTACCACAAGTAAGCAAACATAACACGTAAGAAAGAAAAAGGATAGCATGTTCACTTTAAGATGGAAGCAATTACTGGTAACCATAAAACAACCCCAAACAAAATATACACCTGGTAGATCACCTTACCTGATCAGGAGAAGTGTGGAGGTGTAGTGACTCTCTACAGAGTCGCTGTTCACCAGGTAAGGTAACTACCACCAGAAAGGGGGAAGGGGTTCTGCCTCGGCCCGCTAGAGGGAAGCACCTACTGAACCCGTGAATGATCGCCGGCTGACTAACAACCTTAACCCCCAGTTATACTCCACTTTTTCCTCACAGACGTACATTTGTTGAGCCATCAGGGCCCCTCTAGAGAGGTTCCTTGACGCTGGTGAGGGGCTCTTGATCTAGGGAATTTGATCTGTGCTCCAGTTCCCTGAATTAAACCTGAATACCTTCCACATCCCCCCACAGACGCTGCATAATCCTACGGGTTTAGCGCTTCCCCCTTGATTATAATAATAATGTTCCTTGATCTACACTGTGCTGTTCGCTGCTGCGTCGTACTTTGTTGTTGTTTGGCGAATGGTTCGTCATATTGTTCAAACAAGCTGTTATGATTGGCTGGATGGTTGAGAAGTTAGACTGTTTAGGGACTTCTTGTCTGTCACTGTTTAAGTATAAGTCGAGTCTTACTGAGACATTACGAACACTTTGAGCACATAAACACATTCTTACATACACTTGTACATACTTGTATTATTCGTATTATTGATTAATTACCAGACGGTACTTAAGAGACGTACAGTTATTAAATGTGCCCTCAGCATTATAAGATTATATGTGTAATTTAACATTGAGATAAATGAATACCACGTTATTCTCCAAGGGTAGAGCTGTATGACCCTAGTAGGTTTAGCGCTTTCCTTTGATTATAACAATAATATATTCCACGAGAAGTGTAGGAGCTTATTTCATTAATTATTATATTAGCTTTGTTAATAATCACCTAGATAACTTCATAATTAAAGATCTTAAATTGTATTTAGTTGGTTTAAGTTCATCCAGTTGTAATTAATCCCAATGATTAACTGGACTAGAGTAATCTCTGACAAACTGTTACAAAACCATTAACAAGCTAGATGCTAGAGAGGGATCAATAAGCTGACCTTCTAGTATTCACTCGCATTTTGTACCATAGTGTTCCAAATAGTGGAACTATTTAAGTTGTTCCATTTCTGGTATAAAATAATAACACTTAATATAGCCATCCACAACCCATTTTTAGCGACACGGCGGCTTTAATCTTCTCAATAGAAACCCCTCACGCTAGTGATGGGTTCTTGATCTAGGGAATTGGATCTGTGATACAGTTCCTTGAATTAAGCCTGAATTCTCTCTACCTTCCCTACACAGGCGTTGTATAATTCTACTGGGTTTAGCGCTCTCCCCTTGATTATAATGAAACTAGGGACCACCTTCCTCTACGACCCCTCGCAGGAAGGAGGTACTGGTGCTGTAGGGACCACCTTCCTCTACGACCCCTCGCAGGAAGGAGGTACTGGTGTTGTAGGGACCACCTTCCTCTACGACCCCTCGCAGGAAGGAGGTACTGGTGTTGTAGGGACCACCTTCCTCTACGACCCCTCGCAGGAAGGAGGTACTGGTGTTGTAGGGACCACCTTCCTCTACGACCCCTCGCAGGAAGGAGGTACTGGGGCTGCTTAAGAATGAGGCAGGAAAGCAGCTAATTTCAAAATTCATTTGCCTTAAAACATAAATTATTCAGTCAGCATTTACGCACTGGCAAAACACGAGAGCATCAAAGGGTAATCCACAGTCAGAGCAACAACTAGTAACACACGAACACTTTATAAGGGTTCTCGAAAGCAGGTACGTATATTCCTTTGAATACAGTCAGATTAAGAATACAAAAGGGCAAATATAGATAGAACGCCTCTAGCAGATCTGGAGGAGGGATCCTTCAGTAAGCCAAAGTATAAGCCAACTGATAATGATGCTGTAGAAAAGGGAGAGGAGGAGGAAGATGATGGCGAAGAAAAAAGAAAAGAGGAATACGATGACTGCAATCACTAGAAAGCGACAAGCTAAGAGAACTAAGTTTTCTCCAGCCACTAGGGTTGGATTTTTTTTTATATTTTATTTAAAAAACCACATCTCAACATACATAATAATATTACAAAATCCAACAACCAAAAGATAACACTCGCCTGAACATTAGGCAACCTCACAAAACTAACAACATACTGCAGAACTTTAACATGACATTCCTTATCAATCCTTGTGCAGAACTACGTGATTGTACAAACATGGAAGAGCATTCAATGATAACACAGGATTATGCATAGACATAATAACCTACTCAGATAAAATCATTCCAAATATGAACACCAACAATACAAAGTAAACATAAAAAACTTAAAGTACAAGCGTACATGACTTGTAACACTCCTATACAATTCATACAGCCCCCAGAAACCGACCCCACCCCTACACACCTGCACCCCCCCCCAAGACTAGGCTCAGCTAATACCTAAATATACACAAACTTGTCCTCCAATAACATAACGATACAAATCAAACTTTATATTGCTAACAATGTACAGCATTGTCCTTGCCTCTTGACAAACGTTCAGCCATTTATCAATAACATGCAACAAGTTACCATCAATATACAATGGGTATGAACATGATAACATAAATATCCTAGAATTCTCAGTATAAAGTTTTACAAATAACAAAAAGGCACAATACAGTGACTGGAACAATACACACACAACCAGCACATATAAAAGGGAGTGTGACTTTGTAAATGGTCCAGTCGGGCCGAAACGTCGTCGTAAGCTCCTCCCTTTTATATGTGCGGGTTGTGTGTATATAAAGTTTTACCTTATTAAATGCAAGATCCGCCTATACCCCAACCTTAACATGTGTGACACAAACATGACTGTTACCGATGTATGCACTCTACTTGCACAGTAAGCTCCAATTGTTGTTGTATGTTCGCCGGTACATCCGGCCCGGGTCTTCTCCAAATGGTGACCCGGCATTGGCCCCCTGGGTAGAGGGTGTCGGTCATCTTCTTTCTTTCTTTCTTGCTGTGGCTCCCCATGATGGGGAGTGTCTTCTGACGTCGCATCTGCATCAGCAGATCTTGGTACATCAGGCTTTGGTTCTACCTACATAGGAAGAAGAAGGATGGGGGATAAGAAAGAAGGAAGTGAGAGAAAGAATAGCTGTAGTAGGTAGTCTTGGTCGTCGTCGGGGTTCTCCGGCGTCGTCATCGATGGGGCGGGTGGGTGGCTAGGACTGGGAGCAGTGTCTCCAAGTCATGGGTGGCCAGGTAAACCAGCCGGGCTGCTTTGTCCTCGCGGGTCAGATCCCCAGGTGCCATCGGGAAGTGCCTGCGGCAGATGGACGTCGTCGCAGGACAGTCAAGCATGTAGTGAACTAGAGGCTTTGGAACCATCCGGTGCAGTGGCGGCAAAGCTCCTCACTCATGCGTTCGATGAGGCGCTTTGCAGTAGGGTAGCCGAGGCGCAGGCGGTGGACGCTGACTTGCAGCTCCTGTTCAGTTTCCTCATGTTTGGTTAGGCCTCCCTACGTGTCGCTCTGTCATACCAATTCCGGCTCCGAGATGCTCCCGGTGTTGGTAGTGGGCGTCTGGCTGCTGAAGCTGCCCCCAGGTGCACCTGCCTGCGGCTAATGGCAATTGTAGTCGCAGGTTGGGCCGCAAGTGTGGCAGACTTAGCCGCCCCATCCGCCGCATCATTCCCAGCATGGTCGATGTGGCTTGGTTTCCAATTGATTGTTGCTTGCCGGCCCTGCTCGTCAAGTGAGTGTAGGTCTCTTCTGATGGGGGTGAGGAGCCGGATGTTATCCTTGGGCTCCCTATGCATGATGGCCTGTATCGCCGCCCTGGAGTCGACGTGGATGACTGGAGTTTGGTGGTGTTCCAGGAGCGCATGTTGGATGGCCCTCTGGATGGCGTGGAGTTCTGCCTGTGGGATGCTGCAGTGGTCTGGGAGGCGCCAGCCGGCCGTTAGGGAGGAGTGATATATCCCGGAACCCGTGCGGCCGGCCTCGGGGTCTCTTGATCCATCAGTGTAGTACACTGCACACCCGGGATGCTTCGATGCAGCAATGCTTGCAGCTGCCCACCGCTGCAGCACGCGCTGTGGACAGTGACGCTTGCTGGCTGGCAGGTTTGCAAGGTGGATTACGACAGGTTCTGGTGCCCATCGCGGTGGCACCCAAACAGATTTAACTTATATACGTGAGTGCACCTCACTCTGGGGACTTCCTCCAAACAGTTCCCATTTCGGCCATGGGAACACGCCTCTACCCTAAGACCCTTCGTATTGCAGTGGCTCTGCGCCTTGCTGCCCCATTTCACACGGAATATACGTGTATTTGCGGCGATACGCAAGCCGACCCATATGGTCTACATGGTCTTAACTGTTCCAAAACCAAGGGCTGGCATGCAAGACACAATGAAGTCAACGACATCATAAAGAGAACCCTTGCTACAGCTGGATGCCCAGCCGAGAGAGCCCCGATCACTAGCAGTTAACAATGCCCACAACCCAGCAAAGCACCCCAATGGGATCACCATCTATCCTTGGAAGAATGGCAAGCTCTTAGCATGGGACTATACCTGTGTGTCGACACTGGCTGACACATATATCCATCACAGTTTCTGGCGACAGGGAGGAGCTGCTGACTACAGAGAGGAGAACAAGATCGGGAAGTACAGGGGCATAAGCCAATAGTATCAATTTGTCCCAGTGGGATCAGAGACCTTGGGATCATGGGGAAAAAATGCAACACGTTTCCTTAAAGAACTGGGTTCCAGACTCATCGACACCACCAGGAACCCAAGGGCAGCCACTTTCATGTTCCAGCGCCTCAGCATGGCCATCCAGAGGGAAATGCATGCTGCATACTGGGCATGCATCTGGCTTCGGAGGAACTGGAAGAGATTCATAATCTTTGATATATTGTACCAATGTATTCATGTTCATGTTTGTGTTTTCTGTCAATGTATTCTGTCTATTAATAAAGCACTCATTCAATATATATAGGGAGTAGTAGGAGAAGAAAATATTCAAACAGCTCCGGGGAGAACCTCGAGTTTTCCCTGAGGTACGTTTTGCTTCTCTGAGGATGAGGGTCCCCAGCAAGTTCTAGAGGTTGTACTTCTATATATATATATATATATATATATATATATATATATATATATATATATATATATATATATATATATATATATATATATATATATATGCCTCAGCATGGCCATCCAGAGGGGAAATGCATGCTGCATACTGGGCATGCATCGGGCTTCGGAGGAACTGGAAGAGATTCATAATCTTTGATATATTGTACCAATGTATTCATGTTCATGTTTGTGTTTTCTGTCAATGTATTCTGTCTATTAATAAAGCACTCATTCAATATATATAGAGAGTGGTAGGAGAAGAAAATATTCAAACAGCTCCGGGGAGAACCTCGAGTTTTCCCTGAGGTACGTTTATTGTCTTCTCTGAGGATGAGGGTCCCCAGCAAGTTCTAGAGGTTGTACATCCCTATATATATATATTATATATATATATATATATATATATATATATATATATATATATATATATATATATATATATATAATATATATAGGGAGGTATATATATATATATATATATATATATGATATATATATATATATATATATATATATATATATATATATATATATATATATATATATATATATATATAATATATATATATAGATATATATATATAGTATTATAATACATAGATTATAGTAACTTATCTATTACTGCATTATATTGATTTATATAATATATAAATAATAGGAATTTTTAATAGAGTAATGTTTGAAAATTATAAATTTAGTCTCTGTGAATTAGCAAAAATGTGTTGCGATGTTTTTTTATTAGCAGAGTCCAAAGCATATTTATTAATCCTTAATATTAATGTTTTTCTTGAGGAATATGCTTTAAAAACGAGCTATTTTAATGAATAAGTAACCTTTACTTGTAATTCTATAAAAAAATATTCAAAAACATTCACAGGCTTAATATTTCTTCATAAATAATAATCCTCTATTACCAGGCATGTTTTTTAATTATTTTTTCCTCTCGTTGATGGAGATGATAACAGTGATGAGGATCAAGGTCTTCCTCTCGCTGAGGTTGATGAGCATCATGATGCTTATCAGAGTTCACGAACGTTGAAGTGAGTGAGCGTAATGAGGAGAATCAAGACTTGTCACGGAGTGAAGCTGGCGATGGATGAGAATCAAGGATTTTTGACATGTTTAAGAAGATGTTGACAATTTTGAGAATCACGGCTTCCTCAGACACTGAAGCACATGCTACCAGTAATGAGAAAGAAGGCTATTTTTTCCACACGTTGAAGCAGGTGAGTACAGTGATGAGAATCAAGGTTTTTCACACGTCGAAGGTAAAGATAACGATAAGAAAAACCACGAGGACTGAAGCACAAAAGCAACAAGTAAAATAGATTTATTTATCCATGCAACAGTCAGAGGCGGTATTCTAGTGTGTCCCAGACTGAGGTACATATGTACAGATCTCTTTTTCCTCTGGTTTTATTGCTGAAGAATTAGATACTTATGCAACATATGGGAATCTTTATTGAAGAAATGTTTCGCCACACAGTGGCTTCACAGTCCAATACAAAGAAGATAGGTGTAAGGAGAGGAGTATGAAAATTAAGACACATAGGCAACATCTTAGTATCTTTATTGTAGACGTTTCGCCACCCAGTGTCTTCATCAATACAAATTCTAGGACATAATTTGAAGACTGTATTCAAAAGATGAGGTAATCAGTCTCTCAGCCTTGGAGTAGGTGTGAAGAGCACCGTAGTTGTGAAGATTCTGGAGCAGAGTTCAGTTCAGTTCAGACTCTCAGGTAAGGACCCACTAGGGGCGAGGGGAAAGTGGGGACAGAAGAAGAATAGCCGGTGAGAGGAAGAGCTGTGGAGCACAGGTAAGAAGGCGGGAGCTTATATACTGGCGTCAGGGGGAAAGGGACTAGTAGTAGACGAGGGAATAGTCACTGGTAGGCGGGATTCCCCAGTGAAAGTAGATCATACCAAAGGGATGGCTTAGTTGTAGTAGTAGTAGCCGTGAAGGTCATATAGATCTGCTCTGAACCAAGATTCCATGATGTTGTAGTGTCTGACAGGTTGTACATGAATGGTATACAATACTAACAAGAAGTACTTACTCTTAACGTGGACTAGGTTAATAGTAAGTTTAATAAACAACTTAGAACCTTTCTGAGAGGTAATGAGGAATTAATTAAACAGTTATCGGCGAGATCTGCGACACTCCCTTTCATGTACTGTTTGATTAAAATCCACAAGTCCAGTTTTCCAGCCAGACCAATTATTAGTTCTGTAGGATCGGCATCATATGCCTTGTCAAAATGGTTGGTAAAAATATTAACTCTTTTGCTTGGCAACATTTCTGATGCCCACTTAAAAAACTATGTTGATCTCATCGACAAATTGCAAAATATCAACATGTCTAATGATTTTACACTTGTCAGTTCTGATGTCACAGCGTTGTTCACGAGAGTCTCAGTTTTGATGTCACTGCGTTGTTCACAAGAGTCTCAGTTTTGATGTCACTGCGTTGTTCACGAGAGTCACTGTTCCCGACTTGCTATCGTATTTGGAAGATGAAATAGATGAGTTCTCTTTGCCTTTTGATAAAAATACCATTATTGTGTGTAGTTGATTGCAAGTTTGAGTTTGAAGGAAAATACTATGCTCAAAAACAGGGAATGGCTATGGGTAATCCGTTATCCTCCTTATTGAGCAATCTGTATATGGAATTTTTCGAGGCTAGACTGTGAAAGATATCCTGCCAGGTAGAGTTAAATGGTTCAGATATGTGGATGACATCTTGTGTCTTTGGCCAACCGATATGGCCCTTGATAAACTTTTACCAAGACTTAACGCTGTAGTCCCAACTATTAAATTCACCGTGGAGAAAGAGGTGGACTGTAAACTTCGATTCCCAGATGTGTTTGATACACCAGGTTGATAAAAAGATTAAGTTTACAGTATATAGGAAGGCCACCAATGTGTGCTCATTCATTCACTACTATTCCAACCATGAGACGAGTCAAAAGGAGTTTATTTTGTATTATGTTTCAAAGAGCCTATAGAGTGTGCAGTCTGGAGTTCCTAGATAAAGAAATTAGGAAAACATTTGACATTGGCATGAAACTGCGGTATCCTAAGGTGTTTGTGGAATCTGCCTTTCTGGCAGCTAAGAAAACTTCTTAAAGAACAGAACCAAGGATAACACCTCAGACCAAGAATGTGCTGGTCCTCCCATACAACAAGAATTTATCTATCCTCCCGAATGCTCTTAGAAGATATAATATACAAGTAGCATTTAAAAATTCGCGGACTATTAGAAGCATTCTGATAAAGAATTCACCCCAACAACGTGCTGGTGGTGTCTACAGAGTTGGTTGCAACGGTTGTAGTCTTTCCTATTTGGGACAAACGGTAAAACCATTAGAAGTGAGAATTTTCCAACACCGTTATTTGATACGTATAGCACAGGAGTCGAACGCGATTTTCAACCATATTAGAGTTTGTAATAACCCGGCAAATTGGCGGGAAGCAAGAGCCATCTTCCCTTGTTCCTCTTGGCTTGAAAAGAATATTGTAGAATCGGGAATTAAGCATGATAGGCATTCGTTATACAATATCAGTGACGGGTTGTTCAAATTAGATATGTTTTTAGTTAAGGCAATAGTACACAGTTTAAAATTGGTCTCTTATATGAATGAATAAGACTGTCTTAAATGTAGTGCCACACCAAGGAATTAGGGTCTAATTTTTCCTGCAGTTTCTGAAGGTTGAACCAGAGTTTGCCTCAGAATTATGTGGGTTCAATAACTGAGGCCGTCTTGCTTGTTATTACAGATGCCTCCCTCTTGAAATGCGTTTATTTTAATGAGCGCCGTTTCCTTTGCATAAATTTTAGAAGTCTCCCCATTTATTACGATTTTCTTTATCTGTGATAGTAAATGCCAGTATATATATATATATATATATATATATATATATATATATATATATATATATATATATATATATATATATATATATATATATATATGCATATCTCGAGGCTATGGGTCCCACAATTTGCACCAGAGGTGGACCCCATCCTATATTAGTTTATGCATATATATATATATATACAGTATATAGGATGGGGTCCACCTCTGGTGTAAATTGTGGGTCCCATAGCCTCGGAGAAGTGGATAAAAAGGCTTCAAGGAAGAATATTTAGATTTCTTTATGAAGCCATTTGAATATTCAACTTCCCCTACCACCCCATCTTTTGAATATGTATAAAAATTATTTCAAGACAAATGACAAGAATACAATAGGGAGTAAAACAACATAGATAACAACTCAGAGCTACATGTCAAATACTTCGTCCAGCTCCCCGGCAGTGGGCCGCGTGCCCAGAATGCTGCAGGCATTTTCCCTCTGGATCGCAACACTGAGTCTCTGAAAGAGGAAGCTGGTCGCCCTGTGGTCCTTGGTTTCTATGATGAGTTTTTCACCCAGCTCCTTGAGAAACTTTAGAACACACTTGCCCCACGCTCCATGGGTTTCCGACCCTATTGGGATGAAGTTATAGCAAGGGTGAAGGCCTTCATATTTGCGAGTTTTCTGGGTCTCCCTGTGGCTGGCAGCTCCACCCCCTTCGGCTACGGAGTATTGCAAGTAGGTGTCTGCCATTGTGGCAGCACAGGTGTAGTCCCAAGCAATCTGCTTACCATCCTTCCAGGGTAGCATAGTGGCTCCATCAGGACTCTTTTGACTTCCATCAGACCTCTGCACTTGGGGTTCCCGTTGAGCTGGGCAACGGGCTGTGGCGAGGCTTCTCTTTATGATGTCATTGACCTCCTCATGTCTAGCATACTTTCCTTCTGATGTGTGACACACTAGACCTATGTTCGGTGAGTATGGGGGCGGCTAGGCGAAGAGCAACACCAATCCGAATGGCCTGTGGGTCGAGTCGAGTCCCCAGAGAGGAATTGGGAACAGCTAGAAGGAAATCTCTTGAGTGTGGTGCCTTCACCGCTAGGAGACGAGCTTTGTCCTTTCCTGAAGCGTTGGTGAGCATTGTGTTGGCAATTTTTTCCATGATCGGCTTGTCCCAGTGGGACTGTTTGTGCTCTTTGGGAGGAGCTGGTCTACTGGAGGAGTCTGCCAGGATGTCCCACCGCACGGTGCTTCAATGAACCTGGGGTCTTGAGCTACCACCACACCTCTCAAACGTTCATATATATATATATAGGTCAGTACCTGACCAGCCAGGCTGTGGTTCGTACGTTGAGTCACGTGCGGTTAGCAGTAACAGCCTGGTTGATCAGGCCCTGATCCACAATGAGACCAGGCCGCGGGGGCGTTGACTCCCGGAACTCTTCCATATATATATATATATATATATATATATATATATATATATATATATATATATATATATATATATAGCACACACATTTGGGATGAGACTATACCAAAATTTTGGTCGATACCAATATTTTTCCTCTATATATTTTTTTTAAATTATAATGACTATGTTCACTATATAAGGGAATGATTATTTCACAATGGGCAGTAAATAACACAGGATGGTTAAAATTCAAATTACATAATTTCTTTGACGTGATAATGTCATTACTCATTAACTGGCTTGTTGTGTTAGCTGCTGTTTGTGTGTGAGTGTATTTGTGTACATATATGCAGAACAAACCACATGGGGATGGAAATCTTCAGCTCTAGATCCTTTTCACTCACGTGCGTCGTGAGAAGCTATGCAATGTTGCAAGACAGCAACAAATAGGAGGAGAAATTCTCTGAGGCAAGGCAGAAGGTGTCAGTGACAGCCCATGTCACAGAGTGAGAGCCACCACCGACCCCACCATCTACCCCTCTCTTCCTTCCGCCCCCTCACACCCTTCCAGGATAAGGGGAGGTGTGAACCTCAGAGGTTTACAGAAAGCAAGTTACAGAATATTAAGGAAACGCAGAAGTCTACCCAAAGTCGAACCTAATGGATATCAACTAATCTATTACCATAAGGAATCATTTTTCCTAAGTGGTTAATACACCTCCAAATTCAAGCTATATGTAACATTGCATTATTAAATGAATCAGATTAACTTGTTGTCAACCTAAATAATCATACGTCAGAGAATGTCAAAGAAAAATGTGACCCGAGAAGATCTCAACATAGTTACCTACTACCAACATATTAAGTAAGTAAGTTTATTCAGGTATACACAAATACAGTTACAAGATTATCATAAATAGCAGCATATGTGTAGAGAACTTTACATATCTTGCTCCATGACAATTGCACTATTCCTTAACACTAGGACCCCCAGGCGATAAGTCACTCTAGCAGACTTCTCTAGGCTGTCCTTAGAAAGTCATATACAACATATTATATAAGTTGTAGTCACATAAACTTGTGCAACTGTACTCGTATGTAGGGACCAACCAGACTTATTAATACTGTAGAATTTCCCATATACAGCACTACCGGGCGAAACGTGTGAATATAGTCTATTACAGTCTACCCTCAAAACGAAACTATAGAAATGGATCGCTACAACGGGCATAGGTGTAGGAAAGATTATGCAGATATTAGCGCTCAATTACTCTAGTTAATTTGGTAAGAATTTATGCTATGCTTGACAAATTAGAAACATAAAATTTGGGAAGAATTTAAGCTATGTTTGACAAGTTCTTGACCATTCCAACCGCATCATAATGGGACGGGTGTAATGTTGGACGTGACCGTGAGGTGATGTCTCAGCTGTTCTGATATTATTACAGGTCCTTGATAATCTGTGAAATCACAAAAGCGTTTAAATTTTACTATTTTTTATGTTTTGCATGTTGTGATAACATGTTTGCTGTGAACTTATTTTTGTTAAAAATCACAAAAGAGCTTCGAAGTCCACTATTTTTTCAGTGATTGCTATCTGTCTGTCTCTGTCTCTGTCTGTCTGTCTCTGTCTCTCTCTCTCTCTCTCTCTCTCTCTCTCTCTCTCTCTCTCTCTCTCTCTCTCTCTCTCTCTCTCTCTCTCTCTCTCTCTCTCTACACAGGGTTTGACAAGGTTAGGTTAAGGACCCCTAGCTTTATTTACAAGCTGTTGACAAGTTAAGGATTCCTAACTTTATTGACATGCTAAGAGCTGTTACCTACATCAACTCACTTGAAAGAATCATTGACCTCTTCGCTCTCGGGCCGAGAGGTTGTGCTGCGCAGTTGCTCCTGACTTGGTCATGGCGCACCTTCCGTTTTTCTGCAAGATGGCGACCAGTAGAAGGAGGAGAATCAACATGGTGTGTGTTGAGTTGCTACAGGGAGCTATTTACCCAGCAAATGCTTCTGTTTTGCTGTCAGCGATTATTCGTGACACCTTTGGTGTTATCAATGATGACCTTTATGGCGTTGCCTTGAATGGCTCGAAGAGAATCTTTGTGAAGTTCAGCACGGCAGAGGCATACGAGAAGACAGTGGAGCGGTTCCAGGAGAAATGTATCATCGTCAACACTAGATTAGAGGTGAGGCTAAGGGATGCCTCGACATTCTATACTTATGTTCGTATGCAAAACGTGCCTTTTGAGGCCGATGGAGTGAACATTAGTGAGGTGTTTCAACAATATGGTGTTGTGCACACGACAACAATGGGGCGTTGGTCGGACAGAATTTATGCAGGATTGCCTGAGGGATCTTATACCTTAAAAATATCCTTAAAATGCCCCATACCGTCATATGTCATGCTGGACGACTTTAGAATGCAAGTTTTTGTCACTTACGTGGGACAGCATAAGACTTGTAGGGTGTGTGGGGCATACGACCATATGGCGGCGGGGTGTCCCAAAGCCATGGTGCCAAGAATGTTGGCTCTTAATGTACCTGTGGTACAACCCTCTTTTGAGGAATCTATACCTGCGAATGTGGTGGAGATGGGTAACGCCAGTTGGGCGGATGTAGTACAAGGAGTGGGGGACCGTTGTGTGACATCCCCTGAAGCACTGGGTGCTTCGCCAGTGGGTGAGTTGGAACATGTACTTGAGACTGATGAGATGGTGGAGAGTGTGCAACAAGAGGAACTGCCGAAACCAGTGCAAGAGATGCTACGCACTTTTCTGGCTGGTTCAGAGGTGGATGCCTCGGGAACGGACAGGATGTTGCAGGGAGAGGTGGAAAGGCTTATGCAGGCTGTTAGTGTGTTAGAGGATGGGGTAGACAGGCTACAGAAGCAAGAGGTGGAGGCCGTTGTGCATAGGGAAGAGGAAGGGAACACGGATGAGATGGAGGTTGGGGCTAAATCTAGAAAGAGGGCGGGCAAAACATCGGATGATGATGTTCTAACACCTGCCCAGCGTTCAGGCAAGAAGGTATGGGTGGAGGTGACAGGGAAAGGGAAAGTGGGAGCCCAGGGGAAGGCAGGGGTACATGGTGTGAGACAAGACAGGGATAAAGGTAGTATAGTGAAGAGTGCCGCAGGTAGACCACAGAAACACACTGGAAAGCGCCCGATGGCGTATTCCAGTACTCACCTAATTGTACTCACCTAATTGTGGTTGCAGGGGTTGAGACCTCCTGGCCCCGCCTCTTCGCTGTCGCTCTTCCTGCTCCATGAGCTTTATCATACCTTGTCTTAAAACTATGTATGGTTCCTGCCTCCACTATATCTTTCTCTAGACTATTCCACTTCCTGACTACTCTGTGGCTGAAGAAATGCTTCCTAACATCCCTTTGACTCATCTGAGTCTTCAGCTTCCAGTTGTGTCCCCTTGTTTCTGTGTTCCCTCTCTGGAACATCCTGTCACTGTCTACCTTGTCGATTCCCCGCAGTATTTTGTATGTCGTTATCATGTCTCCTCTGACCCTTCTTTCCTCCAGTGTTGTTAGTCCTATTTCTCTCAGCCTTTCTTCATAGAATAGACCCCTGAGTTGTGGAACTAACCTTGTCGCAAACCTTTGCACTTTCTCTAGTTTCTTTACGTGCTTGACCAGGTGTGGGTTCCAGACTGGTGCTTCATATTCTAGTGTTTAACTATAAATGCAAATGGCCTTAGGGCTGAAGTAAAGCGTAGTTGGATGTAAGTAATACTGAGACGTTATGACATAGACGTGTGTTTCATACAAGAGCATAACTTTAGGTGTGGTAGAGATTTGAGATTAAAGGGGTATCAAATGTTTGCAGGTAGCTCGGGAAGGTTCAAGGGCGGGGTAGCAGTGGGTGTGAAAGAATCCACTCCCTTCCGATTGTTAGCTTGGGAGGAAGGAGGAGGGGAGAGTGGTGAGGGTGGATGGAGTTTTGGGAGGCATACGGGTGTGCTTTGTAGGTATTTACATGCCTGCTGACAGTAATCGTAGAATTAAGGAGGAGTTTGTGAGGGATGTTTTGACTTTTTATTTGAGAGAGCTGCCGATGATTACGTTGTTGGGTGGCGACTGGAATTGTATTATTAGGAAAAAAGATGTTGAACCTAGAGGGGCGGGTTGTGAGTTAGGGGTCTTGCGTATATTATTGAGGGAGGTGGGGGTTTTAGATGTGGTAATGGGAGATGGTTGGGGAGTAGAGCATACCTTCGTGAGGAGAGGATATGCTGCCAGATTAGATCATGTGTACGTCACAAAGGATGTTACAGTGGGGAGGGTTCGCACACTAGATATTGGTTTTTCAGATCATCGAGGTGTTTTAGTGGAGGTGACGTGGGAGGGAATGGTATGCAGGTACAGTAGTTTTTGGAAGATGAATGTACGTTTGCTGTGGGGTGAGGAGGAGCGAACATTATTTGCTGAATGGTGGGGGTCATTATGGATAGAAGGGGCAGGGGAACGGGAGAAGGATTTTCTGGAATGGTGAGAAACATGTGCAAAGATGGGAATCAGGGATTTTTACAGAAATAGAGGTAAGGAGGACGCTGGGTGGAAGTTTGGTCGTCAGAAGTATTTAGAGGGACAGCTTCAGGAATGTTATGGGGGGGAGGTATGTAAGTTTGGGGAAATAGAGGACTTGAGGGGTTGGTTAAAGGACATTCAAAATGACCGCTTTGACGCCATGAGAGTTAGGGGAGGTATTGAGGAGGCGTTATGGGGAGATAAACCATCCAGTTGTGTGTTGCGAATGTTCAGAGAAAAGCAGAGGTGTACTACGATCATGGGGGTAGAAGTGTGTACAGTGGTAGGTGGCTATAACGTGGGACAAGTGTTAGGAACGACGGATTGTATAAGCAATTATGCTTGTTTTTGGTTTGAGAGGAAATTAGCGGAGAGGAAAGAGGGGGGTAGGGAGGGAGAGATTATTGAGGAAGGAATCTTGTGTCTTGTAGGAAAAGAGGAGTGTGAGAGGATAAGTGGAAGTATAAGTGAGCAGGAGGTGGGGGAGGCTGTGGCTAGTTTAACTTTAGGAAAGGCAGCAGGTATAGATGGAATACCTAATGACTTCTATGCTGTACACTGGGAGGCATTGCGAGAATGTTTGGTGCTTTTGTGCAATTGTATGAAAGAGAAGGGATGGTTGGGGAAACGCAGGGTATGGGGGTGGTTGTTCTGGTGCCAAAGAAAAGGGGGGAGGACCTTGGGAAATTATAGAGCCTTATCCCTTGTGTGGGGATTATAAAATTTTTGCTAAAATATTGGGTAATAGGATGAAATTGGTGATTGACAAAGTAATACATCAGGGGCAGTTCGGTATACCTGGTAGAAGTATGAATGTGGGCCATGGTCGAATCAAGGATTTTATTGAGGGTAGAAGGGGGGGGGTTGTTCTGGAAATTGATTAGAAGGAAGCGTATGACTGTGTGGATTGACAAATGTTGTAGATCATGTTAAGAAGACAGGGATATGGGGAGGAAATTGCTGCATAGGTAGAGACTTTGTATAGTTCTGCAAAAGTGCGGGTGCAGGTGAATGGGAAGTTGGGACGACAGGTGATGATGGAAAAGGGATTGAGACAGGGGTGTCCCATGTCACAAATCCTTTTCGCGTGTATGCAAGATCCATTTGATAGGTTAATAGAGGAAGGTGTGGGAGAGAGGGGAACGGGGAGGGGCTTGTGATGTGGGCATAGTTGGGTAAGTAGATGATACAACTGTACTAGTGGGTGGGGAGGAAGGGTTGGCGAATGTGGGACTTATTATAGAGATCTTTGGGGTGGCAACAGGGATGAGGGTCAATGGTGCCAAATCTAAGTTATTGGAAGTGGGTATGTGGGTGGGAGGGGGCTTGGGAGAGGCATATGGATGGAATGTTGTGGATAGGATTAAAATTTGTGGAATAGTGTATATGGCAGATGTGGAAGAGGCCAGGCAGGTAAACTATGTGGAGGTGGTGAGTAGGGCTCTGGGTAGAATGAGGGGTTGGAGGCCGGGAGATGTAACGCTGATGCAGAGGGTGGTGGTGGTGAATACTCTTGTATATAGTAAGGTGTGAAATGTGGCTGTCATGTATCCTTTGAGGATGGAAGATGTAAGGGAATTACAAAGGAAAGTGTTAAGGTATGTGTGGGGGTATGAAAGGCCGTGGCTAAGAAAGGAGGTCGTCATGATGAAAGTCCGACGAGGTGGGTTTGGACTTATTCCCTTGGAAAGTCGAGTGAAAGCAGTGTATGTAAAACAGTGTTTTTTTGAGAAAAGGAGGGGTGCGGGGAATACGTGTAGGGAGGTTCATGGAGGATGTATGAAAGTGGTGGGAGGGGAGGGATCTGCGGGTGTGTGAAGATATGGCAAGGCAGTTGTTGTCAGCGAGGGAGTCTAAAAGGGTAAAGGTGGGTAGGCTGGGGAGTGGGAGTGAAAGAGGAGGGGTAGTGCAGGGGCAGGAAAAATTTCCAGTTTATAATTGGATGGAGATTTGGGGGGATGGGGTGTTTAGAAAGATGCGTTTCAGGCCTAGGGTTAGGGAAGTAGTATACAGATTTTTATTGGGTATATTGGCGTCAAGGTCGGCATTGTATAGAATGGGGCTTTTGAGTACGAACGCATGTCAGTGGTGTGATGATGAGGAGACAGCGTATCATGCTGTCTACTTTTGTGAATCTATGGAGGTGGTGAGGCTGTGGCTTGCAAGGGTGATAGTATTGGTGGGAGAAGGGGGAAATTTTTTGCTCTTGAGGGCTTTAAGTTTTGATGTGGGGGTAATACCGAGGTAGGTAGGAAGGGCAATCACGTATGTAGTCGTGTTTTTTTTTTGTACGTATCATGGGGAATGCAGGAGGTAGGTGGGGCCTGTAGGGTAAGAACATTAGCGGGTAGCGGGTATCGGTCTATGTGTAGAAACAGGATATTATATGGAGGTAAATGGGTATCGAGTTTTTCTGAGGGATATAGATCATTAACGGTAGAAAAATTATTACGATGATTAAACGTAGTGTTGGAATGGACTGGTTTCATTGTGGGATAGGAGTAGGTAGGGTGGGGGAAGATATTGTGTTGCATGTGTTTCTAGGAATCTAGCAGTATGATACTGGGGGAGGGTGGAAGACTGGAGACTAACATACTCTGATATTATATATATATATATATATATATATATATATATATATATATATATATATATATATATATATATATATATATATATATATATATATATGTCGTGCCGATTAGGTAAAACTTGCGATTTTGGCTTAAATAGCAACGCTCACCTTGCCATATAAGACAAGTGAAAATTTGTGTATGCAATAATTTCGCCAAAATCATTCTGAACATAACGAAAAAAATATATGTCATTGTGTTTGTTTATTATTAAATTAATGTTAACGTATCTAAAATATATTTATTTGGGTTAGGCTAAATTAAATTGTTCTTGTTGTAATAAGGTTAGGTAGGTTTTCAAAGTTTCTCTTGGTACAAAATTAAAAATTTTACATTAACATAAATGAAAAAATATATCTTTAAACGTATAAGAAAATTTTAGAAAGGACTTAACTTTAGATGAGTTCTTGCTAATTGACCAGTTTTACCTAATCGGCACGACATATATATATATATATATATATTTTATATATATATATATATATATATATATATATGTCAGTGCCGATTAGGTAAACTGGTCAATTAGCAAGAACTCATCTAAAATTAAGTCCTTTCTAAAATTTCCTCTTATACGTTTAAAGATATATTTTTTTCATTTATGTTAATGTAAGAATTTATAATAATTTACTGACGTTTTTTAATAAAACATTCGAGGCAGTAGACAGTGATAAAGAATATGATATAGTTTGGAAATAAATGGTATAAAATACCGACACAATGGAAAAATAAACACATAAGCAGTATAATGTGATCCTTTATTGACAACGTTTAAAACTATCACACTACTTTTAAGACTGTCACATGCAGCTTTCTCCACCTGACCCAGCATTCTCCACCTGACTATATCCTATATATATTCATGTTACTCATTTTCCAGGTAGATCTGTCTGTGACTCGATAAAGCCCACTGCGTGGGCGAAACGTTGTCAATAAAGGATCACATTATACTGCTTATGTGTTTATTTTTCCATGATATAGTTTACTTGGATTTCAGTAAGGCATTCGATAGAGTACATCACAAGAGACTCTTAAGAAAGGTGGCAGCTCATGGTATAGGAGGTAAAGTTCTAGCCTGGTGATGGACCAGGGGCTTAGGCTCATTCAGTGCCCTGGTGATGGACCAGGTACTTAGGCTCATTCAGTGCCCTGGTGATGGACCAGGTACTTAGGCTCATTCAGTGCCCTGGTGATGGACCAGGTGCTTAGGCTCATTCTGTGCCCTGGTGATGGACCAGGTACTTAGGCTCATTCAGTGCCCTGGTGATGCTCCAGGTGCTTTGGCTCCCTCAGCACTCTGGTGATGGACCAGGTGCTTCAGCTCCTTTAATACTTTGGTGATGGACCAGGTGCTTCAGCTCCTTCAACGCCCTGGTGATGGATCATGTGCATCGGCTTATTCAGTGCCCTAGTGATGGACCAGGTGCTTCAGCTCCTTTGGTGCTCTTGTGATGGACCAGGTGCTCCAGCTCTTCCAGTACCCTGTTTTATAGTGCCCTGATTATCAAAGCATATTCAATGAATGGAGTAGGTGGGGTGGGAAGGAGTTTTTGTTTGTGGGATTGATTTTGGGTTTTAGGGGGACCTGCCTAGCGTGGACCAGTTGGCTTCCTTATTTCTGTTTTCTTGTGAGTGAAAAGGGTTGGATTTGAACGGGACTTACACAATTGTTGGAGGGGGAGGGGGGTTGTCGGGGTTTGTTCCTTGGATGGGGATGGGTTGGACAAATATTTTTGTTGGTGGGTTGGTTTTTGACATGGACCTGCCAAGTATGGGCCAGTAGGCCTGTTGCAGTGTTCCTCCTTTCTTATGTTCTTATGTTCTTATGGCTTACCAATAGAAAGCAGAGAGTTTCCATTAATGAGGTCAAATCTGAATGGGGATTAGTCACTAGTGGCGTTCCACAAGGATCAGTTTTAGGCCCATTGTTGTTCATAATTTACATAAATGACCTTGATGAAGGAATTGCAAGTGACATGAGTAAATTTGCTGATGATACAAAAATAGGCCGTATGATTCATTCTGAAGATACCAATGAACTCCAGGAGGATTTGGACAAATTAATGTCTTGGTCTGAAAAGTGGCAGATGAAGTTCAATGTGGACAAGTGTAAGGTACTAGTCCTTGGTAATGAAAATATCCCTCGAATTTATAAACTAGGTGAAGTAGATCTTGATCATACAGAATGTGAAAAAGACTTGGGAGTCATGGTAAGCAGAAATCTAAAGCCAAGACAACAGTGCCTAAGTGTGCGCAATAAGGCTAACAGATTACTAGGATTTATTTCAAGAAGTATAAGCAACAGAAGTCCAAAAGTTATTTTACAGCTCTATACATCACTAGTGAGACCTCATTTGGATTATGCAGCTCAGTTTTGGTCTCCTTACTACAGGATGGATATAGATTCATTGGAGAACATACAAAGAAGAATGGCTAAAATGATTTACAGTATAAGAAATCTCCCGTATGAAGATAGACTTAGAGCGTTGAATCTCCACTCTCTGGAGAGACGTAGAATGAGGGGAGATATCATCGAGGTGTACAAGTGGATGATGGGCATAAACAAAGGAGATATTAATAAAATACTGAGGATATCGAACCAAGTAAGAACGGATTTAAATTGGATAAATTTAGATTTAGAAAGGACATAGGCAAGTACTGGTTTTCGAACAGAGTTGTAGATGCGTCGAACAATCTTCCGAGTAGGGTGATAGAGGCTAGGACTTTGGGTGGCTTTAAAAAGAGATTGGACAAATATATGAGTGGGAGGGGCTGGATTTGATTGGTGTCGTGAGTATGGGAGTAAATTCTTAGGTAGTGGTGGTTTTGATAAGGACCTGCCTTGTATGGGCCAGTAGGCCTTCTGCAGTGTTCCTCCATTCTTATGTTCTTATGTTAAACAAAACAAAGGCAGCTTTACCATCTCTGAAGTCTTAGCAAGAATCCTCCTGAAAACAGCAAACCCTACCATCACATAGTATCTCCTGCTAATACTACACAAAGAACTTCGCAGAGGTGGAACACTGATACAGGTCTTCTCTAATCCAACCTCCAACAGAAATATTTGTCTAACCTATATTTTTGTGCTACCCAAGTAATGGCTTTCACCTTTTCCTCATGTGCAAGTTGATTGTTCTACCTTATTGTATTACTACTACTACTACAACTTATGTCTCTACTACTACCACCACTACTAGTATTACACCTCACTCTGAGCCTATATATACCCTCTGTGTCCATGTATCGCTTGTAACGGCTTGACAAAGCTCCTGGAGAGCGAAACTTTGCCACAATAAAATGTCACATTAGTTGCATTTGTTACTTTCTTGGGTATCGTGTAGTGATATCAGCTTTGTTGAGTAAAATTTCTCATGAGAGCTGTTGTTTTCTTTCTCGTCGTCAGCAGCTCCTCTATATGTTGTTGTATTAGCTGTTGTTATATCTAATGTTGTCAGTTATGTTCACTCAGTTCTTTTGTCAGTTGTTGTTGTGTCTGCTGTTGATTTGTGTCAGTTGTTGTTGTGTTTGTTATTGATTTGTGTCAGTAGTTGTTGTGTCAGATATTTAGAATGAATCTAAGGACGACGTTTTCGTCAGATTTTGACCATTAACTAGTCAGACACAAGTGGGAAGTAAAGGGAGCCAGTGTGTATATGAAACGGGGGCGGCGCTGAGAGCAGTAGTATAATTGTAGGAGTAGTGGTAATATTAGATGTAGATGTAAGAGTAGCCATATGTGCAAACGTTTCACTTATAAGTGTCATATGTGTAGTAGAGTGTCAACTTCAGTGTGTGGTAGTAGTAGTAGTGAGTAGTGGTAGTGTGTGTAGTAGTAGTAGTAGTAGTGGTAGTGGTAGTGTAATTAGTAGTAGTAGTGTGGTGGTAGTGGTAGTAGTAATGTAGAGTAGTAGGGTGGTGGTAGTAGTAGTGGTGGTAGAGTAGTGAGATAGAGTAGTGCAGTTACGTAGTAGTAGTGGTGGTAGTGGTACTAGTAGTAGTGGTGGTGGTAGTAGTAAGTGTAGTAGTGGAGGTAGTCTAAGAATAGGAGAGAAAAGAAAATAGAGAACAGCAGGAGAACTAATGGTCCACGAAGGAACGACAAAAAACAAGGGAAAACAAAAACTGGAAGGACAGAACCATCCAGGCAGAAGAAAAGAGAGGCAAAGAAAATATTGGAAAGGTGAAGAGGAAAGGTGAGGAGATATTTGTGTATTGTTCCAGCAACGGTACTGTGACCTTTTACTTTTTTTTTCACTTCATGAGTCAGTGGTTGATTTGTTCTTTGTTCTTGTCATCTTTTGTTTTCAGCTGTTGTTTCATCATCTGTTCTTGCGTCAGCTCTTGTTGTTGCAGCAGTTGTGTCAGGTTTTAGTGTCATCAGTAATTGTGTCTTTTGTAATATGTCAGTTTTTGATGTGATGGCTATTATATTATTTATTTTGTATCAGCTGTTCTTCTTTTAGCTCTTGTTGTGTAAGCTGTTATTATATCAATTGTTGCTGCTTCAGCTGTTGTTGTGTCAACTCTTGTAACGTGTCAACTCTTGTAATTAACTGTCGTTGCCTTTACTATTGTTAGCTGTTCCTTTCTGTTGTTATGTCAGCAATTTTTTTGTCCATTGTTGTGTGTCAGGTGATGTGTGTTAGCTGTTGTGGTGTCAAATGTTGTTGTGTCAGGTGTTGCTTAGTCAGCTGTTGATGTGTCATCTGATTTTGGTTATGTTGTTATCAGTTGTTATTTTATCTGTTGTTGTGTCAGCTGTTTATCTGTAAACTTTTGTGGAGTCAGCTGTTCCTGTATCAGTTGAAAAGTCAGCTGTTGTTGCGTAAGTTGATTCCAACTTTTGACATCAGCTGTGATTTTTGCCAGCTGTTCTTGTGTGAAATATTTTTTAGTCAGTTGCTGTTTTCTTTGCTGTTGTTGTATAAACTGTTGTTTTGACATATGTTAATGTGTCAGCTGTTGATATGCCCAATTTTGTTGAGTCAGTAACAGTGTCAGCTATTGTACTAGATATAGTTTTGTCAACTGTTTGTGTTTCATATTTTATTTTGTCAGCCCTTGTAACTTAAAATTGTGTCAGCTATTGTTTCGGTGTGTATAATTAGCTATTGTTGTGTTATTTTGTTGTGTCAGGTGTTGCTTCTACTTTTCTTTGGTCTGCTTGTGTTGATTCATTTTGTCATGTCATCTATTGTGTAGTATAAATATTGTCATGTCAGCTGTTGTTGTGTTAGCTTCTAGTGTTTCACATGTTGTTGAATCATCTTTTTGCTATGTCAGCAGTTGTTATATAATCTGTTGATATGTAACTTATGTTTGCTGTTATGGCAGACTTTTCATGTCATCCTTTGCTGTGTCAGCTGTTATTTCAACAGTTGTTGCTTAAGCTTTTGCTGTGTCGGCTGTTGTTGTGCCAGCTGTTGTTGTGTTGTTGCTATCGCTGTGCCAATTTTACAGACAAAAACTGTAAAACATATATTGGAAAATATAAAATACGTCCTGTTCTAAGAATTTCAGAGAGGCAAACTATAATTAAATAATTTCGTGACTAAATACCTAGCAAAGGTAGTAAACAACAGGTAGGAACAGCTGACATAAGAGCTGACAACAGTATTTGACACAATAACAGTGCAATGAAGTGACCACCAGAATCCCAGCCTGGGATTGATGGAGCACCATACAGTTTCATGTTGTGTATACTCCCGAAGGTTGATATCAGAAGAGAGAAGACACAGGTAAGGTTCAATTATCTCAATTACTAATATATGCTGCTCTTTTCATAGTAGTTTGAAAGGAAATAAGGTTCAAGCAAAAGGAAGAGATAAGACAGTGGTCTGAGCAGGAAAGCCCAGTAGGGGAACTATACAGGACATTTAAGGCATAATGTATTACTTCTGATAGGTACTGACTCTTAGGGTGGTATCACCTGGTAATGAGCAGTAGGCCTCCTATCACGGTTTTGACTCTTAACCCTTTACCGCGATTTTTACCTTCAGGCTGAATGAACATTTTCTATATTAAAAACCCTGCAGTTTTAAAAACAAACATATATATTACAAGAAAAATAAATAAAACTTTGCGGCCATGTCTTTGGACCCATTATGTACCTTTGAAATCATTTGACTACTGTCCACAGGATGGGTATGGGATGCATAATAAAGATAATGCGGTTTTAACAAAATATAATAGATCTTACTAAGATAATATACATAAACATGTAATCGATAAAACTATGGTAATACATTTATCACCAACAATAAATTGAACATAACTGACATAAGTAACATAAAAAAAAAAAATAAAAAAAATAAGTAAGAGAGACTAAGCAAATCAGTATTAACATGAAAGATAAGTTAGATAAGTTAGATAAAGCATAGGCTAGAAAACAGTGGAACAACAATACGTTAAACTACAGGGAGGAAGATTAGAAGAGAAACAGTTTTACTATACATTCTAGTAAGGCACTAAAAGAAAATAGATTTAAAGGTAGTTAGGCTAAGATAGGCTAGCCTAGCATACGCAAGTCTAAACTAAACCACATGGTTTAAACATAAACAAGTCTTATTTCATCCTTATTTAATGCTGATACTACTGTTGGCGTTAATTTCACAATAAATAAATGTTAATAATACTGTGGAAGTTTTTTTTTTATAATTTTACTGAAATTAGTGTGTAAAAATTGAAGAATATAAGTGTTTATAAAATGTAGTGTTGGTGTAACTCAGAAAAATTTCAAATGACGGAAGAACCAACACACCGGAGAGTGCAACGTAAAAATAGCGGAGCATACACGTAAAATGGAGAGTGTTGCAGAATTTAATCGTGTGTAATCGTAGCCGACGTAGAGTGTTTCCGCAATATTAGGGACCATGAAGTGAGTGAATATCATAGGTATGATGAAGTGTTCACACCCATATTAATTCTGCTAGAATAGGTCTGATAAAGAAGATAATACTGGACGCGGTGATTGGACGACATTTGATCATCACGTGCATCTAAAATAAGATTCGGAGAATTCGTAGTTTTTATATTAGAAAGAGATTCATGATTACTAAAAGTATTATCCAGAGGGATGAGGAGAGGTTGTTTGGATATTTAGAGAGAATGGAGCAAAATAGGATTACTTGGACAGTGTATACATTTGTAATGGAGGGAAGGCAAGGAATGGAGGGAGTAAAGGAGGTTTTGTATGCAAGGGGCTTGGACATCTGTTAACTCTCTTTTCTTGGCTTCTTACGTCTAGTGCAGAATGGTAGCGTAGGCGTAGAGATACGGCCGATGACTAGACTCAGTTTATTAATGGGAAGGTGTAGGTATACACGGGAAATGGTTTCAGACAAGACGAGGCAGGGGCAGCAATCAAGTATAATTAAATCAAAAAATTTACTTTACAGTTATCACTGGGGAAAATTTGAGGTACTGTACGTGAGAACGGGGAAAGAAAAAGAAAATGTTCTAAATCACTGCTGTTGCTGAAGGGTTTTGATTGCAGAACGACGAGGCGCGGGAGCAAACAGACGCCTGGCTTGGCGTGGCGACAGACGCCTGGGACATCGTGGATCAACTTGAGAGTCGCGGGTACCAGGGACTCCGGTATCACCAGTTGGTGTACGGTTCTGCCGGGGTCCACTAGTCGAGCTACACGACACACATCTATCAGGCATGCGTGAGCGTGTTAGATAAGAGGGAGTTGAAACAACCACTTTTTATTACTTGCCGAGCTGTTGGATTATGAGCAAGGTAATATTTATGAAGGGATTCAGTGAAACTGGTTAGCCTGACTTGAGTCCTGGAGGTGGGAAGTACAGTGCGTGCACACTGAAGGAGGCGTGGGGATATTTGCAGTTTCGAAGGGCATTTGAACTGCAGTATCGGCACATAAGATAGTGGTAGTGTGAGTGACACTGAAAGTGTTTATTCCTTTTCTGGTCACCTTACCTAGGTGGGAGAAAGCCAGTGTGTTAAAATTAATGAAAATAATAATAATAATATTAATCATAAGAAGAACAACAACATCAACAACAACAATAATTACCATTTCGCAAGAAATTCATCAAGATCATTTATATACGACAAGTGACGATTTAATTATGAGGTTGAATGGTTTTATTACAACAGCTGATACACTATTTGCTGACATAGCAACAACCGACTAAACAATAGCTGACACAACAACTGACATAAAAAAAATTGAAACAACAGTTGATGTAACAACAGCTGATACAACAACAGCTGATGTAACAACTGACATAACATACACTGAAAAAAGCTGATACAACAAGAGGTTACACAGCCATTCCTGATAACAGTTGTTGTGTCAGCTGTTGCTGTGCTGGCTTTTGAAGTGTCAGTTGTTGATGTGTCAGCTGACATGTCAGCTGTTCTTATCTGTTACTTGTTATCTTTACTAAGTAACTTCAAGAAATTATTTAATCATAATGAACAAAAAGTCACAATACCGTGACTGGAACAATACACAAGTAACCCGAACACAGAAGACAGGAGCTCACGGTCCTCTCTCCTGTGTGAAGGTCATTTGTGTATTATTTAAGCATAGTTTGCCTCTTCGAAAATTTTGGATCATGGGGTATTTTCCAATAATATTTTTACAGCCTTTCTCTCTAAAATTGCAGCATCTTGGCAGAGACACAATTAATTTTGGACTATTCTTCTAAGGAGTATCCATAGTGGGGACTTTACTTGCCTGGCACTTTTCTTTCCAAGTATCGGTTTATTCCTGTTTGGGCTAGCCATGCTAGAGACTACTCTCATTCGAATATATCCCTACTTGAAACTATACATATTAGATTATTTCATTAGTTCCAGAGTTAGTTGAGACTATTCTTTCTTGGAATTATGTTTGCTAGATGCTGTCCTTGACAAAGGCTAGTCTTACCAGAGGCATCTTTGCCATCGGTAATCTTTGCTAGGCTCTATTCATGCTTTGGGCAATCCTTGCTAGGAGGATAGTTCACTATGGGCTATTATTGCCGGAGGCTATCCTAGCTAGGAGTTCTCCTTTCTACGAGCTATCACTCAATTAATTATCTACGCATAAGATTATTTACCCAATAGGCTATTCGTATTAATGAATAACCTTGTTCGAACTATTTTTGCATGGCATTCCTCGCCAGGGAATATAATGTATACACATTACCAAAGATCATATCATCAGGTTCAGGCTTTATGAGATTAACTAATAATCCTTACTGTGCTCTTTTGCTCTCATAAAAATAATCCAACATCGTCTCCTCTGCGGATTCATGACTGAAATGAGACGAGAATCATTAATATCTGTTTCCTTTGAGCCACCTTTGTGCAAGGAGAACCAATTATAACTATTATTACTAAGACTTTATTCGTTATTTTCAACTGGTCAGGCTATTTCTTTATTTCTATTGTGAATTTTAGCTAGCAGCTCATTAAGATATTCTTATTCCACTTGCATTTTCTTGTCGTTTTTCTTTTATTGTATCTCTGTTTGTGCAGCTGAAGTCCAATGAAAATTGCATATTTTTATTAAAAATGTGAAGGAACGCTACTACATTCAGTGAAGAAAAATAAATTAAAAATTTACTAACATTCACTAAGTATATTAAAACACATAACCTTTACAATACGAAAGGTGATTCGGCTTTTGATTTACCCGCTTTTCAAGTGGTTGTTCGCTTAAGAACAGTGGCACTCGCAATGGAGATCAAATATTCTTATTGTTTCTCTATTTTGTCTTAATGATATTCAGTGTTGAGATAGCTGCTTCAGAGACATTTTATGAAGTTCAGAAGCCAACCTCAACAATTTATCCTACACAATGAGTCAAATCATTCTTCGTTGTTAACGGATTTTGAACCAATTCATTATTTAACTTAGGTAATCAAAAAAAATATAAAATAGAGTCGACGATCGTATTGTTGACTCAGATTTAACATATTTTTTAAAATTTCATGTTACATTGTTGAAACAATTATTCTTATACTTCAATTAATTTTAGAGTACTGATAAACCATATAAGTATTTGATAACCAATTTCTCAACGTTTCTTACACAATATAAAGTCAATTAACTTAGTTTTCTTTGTCGGGTGAAAATATAGGCAGAACCTGGGTAGCATCAGTCGCAGAATCATTTTTTTGCATGAATTTTATAAAATTTATTTTATTTTAGTTTAAAATAAAAATATTTACTGTTAAAATGAATATTATTCACCGTGCAGAGGCCTCGAACCCATGGCAAGCCATTTTAAAACTTACAGGTCAGTGCGCTGTTCACTGAACCATCCTACTATGTATATTTCTATAATTTATAGGAATATTAGCATAAGTCTTGATGTGACTATATTGCAGGTAATATAGAAGATTCTCACACTAGCATGGTCATGGCTTGCACCTGCTCACCTTCCATTGAAGCTCTTCTGAAGAAGACCAGTGCTAACCTTCTTATGGTGTATTAAAATATACCTGTTAAGTAAGAGGACATGTTCAATTAATGCCACATTTTTACTGTGGCAATGTTTCGCTCACCACGAGATTTGTCAACCCGTTATCTACCTAGGCCGGCATGGTTCAGTGGATAACCTAATGTCCTGCTAGGTTTAGAACTGACATACTATGGGTTCGATCCATCCAGGCGGTGAGTTATTTACATTTAAAATACAGGTCACCGGCTCAGCTGGAGGAAGCATCTGCGTGTATTCATATCTAGGAGACTCTTCTGAGATCAGTTGTCCTGAAGCTTGTATAAGCCTGGAGCTTCTGGCCTTTCTTAAAAGTTGTTCATACTGCAAGACTGACCAAAGTTTGTCCAATGGATTTATTGAATTCACTTGGAATGCATGAAGTGTAGAACTATATATATATATATATATATATATATATATATATATATATATATATATATATATATAGTGTGTGTGTGTGTGTGTGTGTGTGTGTGTGTGTTATGATTCCCCAAAATGTCATTCTTTTATTCACCCATGACTAGTTAACCATTGTCTCATTGACTGGCAGTGGTCCATGGACGGGCACTTGTAAATGGACCACCATTCTGAGAAGCACTGCTTTACTTCATATTCACCTACAGCATGTTCCCCTCTGTTTCACCTTCACCACACAGCATGTTAATCTGTTTCACCTTCACTACACATGTTCTTCTCTGTTTCACCTTCACCACAGCATGTTAATCTGTTTCACTTTCACCACACAGCATGTTAATCTCTGTTTCACCTTCACTACACATGTTCTTCTCTGTTTCACCTTCACCACAGCATGTTAATCTGTTTCACCTTCACCACAGCATGTTAATCTGTTTCACTTTCACCACACAGCATGTTAATCTCTGTTTCACCTTCACTACACATGTTCTTCTCTGTTTCACCTTCACCACAGCATGTTAATCTGTTTCACTTTCACCACACAGCATGTTAATCTCTGTTTCACATTCACCTACAACATATAAGAATGTATTGTTAATATTAATTAAAAATTAAAATACAAAATATTGATCATTATAATAATGAATGAATATAATATTTATGTCAAATTTGTCTCAAGGAAAGTTTAAGTCAGGAAAATGTTTTGACCTGATGTAAGAAAAGGAATTTCAGGCTTTTCATTTAGAGTTTAGCTTTCACTGACGTCTATAGATAATGGTTTCTATAAAAACAGGAGTACAAACATGATTATTCTTTCAACAATGTAGCGTAATGTAGTAAATGTATACAAGTCCAACTAATGCCACATTTTATTGTGGTAACGTTTCGCTCTCCAGGAGCTTTATCAAGCCGTTGGCTTGGTAAAGCTCCTGGAGAGCGAAACGTTGCCACAATAAAATGTCACATTAGTTGTACTTGTATCCTTTTACCTAACAAGGTAGCGTGAAATTAGAGAATTACATAAAACGTGCAAGACGAATACAGTCACTAACCCCATTACAGTTATTTCAGTACCACAGTAGAGAAAAAAAAATCATTGACAAAACAGCTGACTACTTAGAAATTGTTGCAACACGCGCAAAAGCAATAAACAATGATGATCGTACGAAATTATAATTTAAATATTTTCAATAAAAAATAATATTTCGTTCATTTTCTCAATATTCAGAAGCTGGCAAGTCTAGAAGGGCCCCAGGTACAGTGGTAAACCAGGTACAGTGGTAAACAAACCACTGGTCTGCCACTTCAGAGAACGAGAGAAGCACGGAAGTAGTGGGTAACATGCAGTGGGTGAAGATGTAATTGGGGAGAACGTTCTGTGCGTGAGGCTGAAGAACAAGGGAATAAGCTGAAGAAACATGCTGTTGGTGAAGGTGAAGAACACATGCTGTAGATGAAGGTGTAGTAGAGGGGAACATGATGCAGGTGAGGGTGGAGTATAGGGGAACAAGCTGTTGCTGAAAGTGATGTAACCGGGAACATGCTATGTGACGAGCCTTCATATTCTATGCCGAAATATGCTATTTCAACTTTTAATTTGCTTTTGCATCTGCTTTGTATTCTGATGAAAGTTGAAGTGACTCATCATACCTTAAATGCTAAGTAATGAGGAAATCTCAGAATAAATTCATTACTTGTGCTCTGGATATATGTTCTCACGTCTAAAGTTTGTATGTGTAACTCATGTGTTACACTTACATGATACTCAAGCAGGCGGGGCAGCACCTACCCAGCAACACAGGAGTCACATGATCTCATCGTCTACCCGTCCTCATCCCAACATGGCATTCTTCAGGTCACCAGTGTCACGTCACTCCGCCTATATATACTGTCTTTCAACCTCTGTATGTTAGAAGTGATCAAAGTCCCAGGACCGAAACGTTTTCTAATAAATATGTCCTACTGGTGTTCTGACGTGTTTTTCTAAACCAACTTGTCGGTATTAATTACCAAGGTTTAAACCACACTTACAATGTGAACATCTAGGTTATAAACAGTGCTCGTATACCGAATATAGTAAACAACTTATATTAATCGTGAAAATGTGCCTTAAATAGCAAATGAGGTACAAATAATGCACATGTGCGGTAAATAGCAGATATGTTTTACTTACGTAAATTCCTTGCACTAAACCAATTGAATAAGACCACTGCATAAAACTCTTCCAAAAAACTATTATATAAACCCATTACATAAAGCCACTGAAAGATACCATCACAGATTAGGAGACAAGAAGAGCTTATGTGGCCTAAAAAGCGCCACTGACCATGGGAGACCATGTTGAGATTGGTGTGAAGGTTTAGACATTTAAAAGGTAAAGATAATAGAAGAGAATGTAGGGAACCAACAATAAAGATTGAAATAAAGTAGCATAGCTGGACCTGGTTTTCACCTTAAAGTCTTCGATATAAGAGGTACTGACTCAGGGAGATCTTTGGGGACAAACTGCCACACAGTACTAAGTTATGACTATTACTACTAGGAAATATACCTGGATAAAACATAGGAGATTGGGACTGGAATGAAAGAGCATACAGAAAAAATAGACTACAAAATGATGAGAGATTTCCTGTAAACAGTATAATGGGAAAGGAGGAGGATTGAGAATACAATAAATGTCATGATAAAGTGTCAAAGCGGGAAGTGCAGGGGACAGAAAAAAAATCTTACCTGAAAGGTGAGAAGACAATGATAAAAAGAACAAAAAATCAGAGGATTCTATTAGAGGCAAAAGGGTAGAGACATGAATTTTCAAAATACAGAGATGATAAGAAGCGAAAGGTTGTTCTCGACATGAATACTTAAGTGTGATAAAATAAGCTAACGACAATTTGAGAATGACTTACCAGTAAAAAATGTACATCAGTGCCGTAAGTGACGTCAAGTTGAAGATGACGGCAATTCACCAGATAATACAAATCTATAGTTATGGAGACATCACCAGGAATGGGACGAAAATACATTAGAAATAAAAGAGGTGTTTTCTGTGGAGTCAAGGCAACCCCAGAGAGAGTGGCGTTCCTAAGGTATGGCTGGAATGGCACGTCCCCTGGGCACCACTTGAAGGGGGGAGGGGGCGCCAGAGAGCCATACTCGGATAATGAAAAAAAAATTTCTTCAGATGTATGATCTGTCTTTGATTATCATGAGTGAGAAGTATGAGCATTTATGAGCCTCTTCCTATGTAGGTGCTCCACCACTCCACTCTTCACAACTTTACATACTATACATATCATCGACACTGGTCTGTAGCTTAATGATGCCTATCTCATTTCTTAAAATTGAAACTACATTTGTTGTCTTCCACACCTCAGGCAGTTGCCCTGTTTTTGCTGACGATTTTTTTTAGCAGCACACAAAGTGTCTCTGCTCACTCTCTCACGACTCATCGAGAGATGTTATCTGGACCCACCGCCTTTGAGTTATCTAGTTCACATATCATTTCCTTTACCTCCTCCTCGGTTGTGTGTAGTATGTCCTGTCCAGCACTTGCTGTGTACCTCTACCTCCCTGGTTTACTGGAATTCTTTCTGGCTCTTCGGCTCTTCCTGAGACTTTTACCTTCCATAATTTTTCCTTGCTCTTGTGCGCTTGGCTTTGGCCTCTCTTCACCTCCTGGTAAACCATGGACTCTGGTCTGCCCATGTTTCTGTTGCTCCATGGTATGAACTTCTTCGTTGCCTCTATGCACTTTGTGGTCGCGTGTTCCATCATTTTGTTTACTGTTTTTCCCTCTAGTTCTCTTCCTCACTGCACCTCATGATGGAATTTCGTTCATGCCTGTGTAGTTCCCACTTCTGATATTTGGCTTCTACCTTTCTCGTGCTGCTTCACTCTCCACCGTTAACTGTGTATGTGTGTGTGTGTGTACTCACCTAATTGTACTCACTTAATTGTGGTTGCAGGGGTCGAGACTCAGCTCCTCGCCCCGCCTCTTCGCTGTCCGCTACTGGGTCTCTGCTCTCCCTGCTCCATGAGCTTTATCATACTTTGTCTTAAAACTATGTATAGTTCCTGCCTCCACTATATCTTTCTCTAGACTATTCCACTTCCTGACTACTCTATGGCTGAAGAAATGGTTCCTAACATCCTTTTGACTCATCTGAGTCTTCAGCTTCCAGTTGTGTCCCCTTGTTTCTGTGTTCCCTCTCTGGAACATCCTGTCACTGTCTACCTTGTCGATTCCCCGCCGTATTTTCTATGTCGTTATCATGTCTCCTCTGACCCTTCTTTCCTCCAGTGTTGTTAGTCCTATTTCCCTCAACCTTTCTTTATAGGACAGTCCCCTGAGTTGTGGAACTAACCTTGTCGCAAACCTTTGCACTTTCTCTAGTTTCATTACGTGCTTGACCAGGTGTGGGTTCCAGACTGGTGCTGCATATTCTAGTATGGGCCTGACGTACACTGTGTACAGTGTCTTGAACGATTCCTTGTTAAGGTAATGGAACGCTAATCTTAGGTTTGCCAGTCGCCCATATGCTGCCGCAGTTATCTGGTTGATGTGTGCCTCCGGAGACGTGCTTGGCGTTATACTCACCCCAAGGTCTTTCTCCTTTGCCGAGGTTTGTAGCCTTTGTCCGCCTAGCCTGTACTCTGTCAGCAGTCTTCTTTGCCCTTCTCCGATCTTCATGACTTTGCATTTGGTAGGATTGAATTCGAGAAGCCAGTTGCTAGACCAGATGTCAAGCTTGTCCAGGTCTGTTTGAAGTCCTGCTTGGTTCTCTTCCGATGTGATTCTCCTCATTAATTTCACATCATCTGCGAACAGACACTTCTGAGTCTATCCCGTCCGTCATGTCATTTACATATACCAAGAAAAACACTGGTCCTAGGACTGACCCCTGCGGTACACCGCTCGTCACAGGCACCCACTGTGATACCTCATCACGCAGCATGACCCGTTGTTGCCTCCCTGTGAGGTATTCCCTGATCCATTCCAGTGCCCTTCCTGTTATACATGCTTGTTCTTCCAACTTCTTTACTAATCTCATGTGAGGAACTGTGTCGAAGGCCTTCCTGCAGTCCAGGAAAATGCAATCAACCCACCCTTCACTCTCTTGCCTTACCTCTGTTACTTTATCATAGAACTCCAGGAGGTTTGTTACACAGGATTTGCCTTCGCGGAATCCGTGCTGTCTGGTGTTTATTATCCTGTTCAGCTCTAGATGCTCCACCATTCTTTTTCCTGATGATTTTCTCCAGGACTTTGCTCACTATACACGTAAGTGACACCGGTCTATAGTTTAGTTCCTCTTTTCTTTCTCTTTTTTTTAAAGATGGGGACTACAATGGCCTTTTTCCATACCTCAGGTAGCTGCCCAGTTTCAAGGGATGTGTTGAATATTATGGTAAGTGGCACACTCAGTACCTCAGCTCCTTGAAGAACCCACGGGGAGATGTTGTCCGGACCCATCGCCTTTGAGGTATCAAGGTCACTGAGTAACTGCTTCACCTCCTCCTCAGTTGTGTGTATGCCCTCTAGCACTTGATACATCCCTTGTTGGTGACGCACCCCGTCCTGTCTACCCAGCTGCCTTCCTTCCTCCACTGTGAATACTTCCTTAAACCTCAAGTTGAGCTCCTCACATACCTATTGATCGTTACTTGTGAGTTCCCCATCTTCTCTCCTCAGCCTTATCACCTTGTCCTTGACTGTTGTCTTCCTTCTGATGTGACTGTACATCAGTTTCAGGTCGGACTTAACTCTTGATGCTATGTCGTTTTCATACTGTTTCTGGGCCTCCCTCCGTACCTGTGCATACTCGTTTCTAGCTCTTCTACTAATCTCTTTGTTTACTTGGGTTCTTTGCCTTCTGTACCTTTTCCATTCTCTGACACTCTGAGTCTTTGTCTCCCTGCACCATTGGGTAAACCAGGGGCTCTTTCTGGCCTTCCCATTTAATCTTTTTCCTTTGGGTATAAACCGTTCCTCTGCCTCCTTGCACTTTGCCCCTACGTATTCCATCATTTCATTTATTGCCTGTCCTTCCATTTCCCTTTCCCACTGAACCTCCTGCAGGAAATTCCTCATGCCCATGTAGTTTCCTCTTTTAAAGTCTGGTTTGTCTCTTTCAGTACCGTTTTCCCTCTCCACCTGTAGCTCTACAATGTACTCAAAGCTCAGCACCATATAGTCGCTGGCTCCCAGGGGGCTCTCGTGTTTTATGTCTTCAATATCTGAGCTGTTCAGTGTGAATACAAGGTCCAGTCTTGCTGGTTCATCCTCTCCTCTCTCTCTGGTCGTGTCCCTGACATGTTGGTGCATCAGGTTTTCCAGTACCATGTCCATCATCTTGGCTCTCCAAGTTTCTGGACCCCCACGTGGTTCTTGTTTCTCCCAGTCGATCTCCCTGTGGTTGAAATCGCCAATGACCAATAGCTTCACTCTGCTCATGTGCGCTTTTCTTGCCACCTCCGCCAGAGTGTGCACCATCGCTCTGTTGTTCTCATCATATTCCTCACCTGGCCTCCTGCAGTTCTGTGGTGGGTTATACATCACTGCAATGACTATCTTGTGCTCCCCAGACTGGATGGTACCTACTATGAAGTCCCTTTCTCTACACACCTCCATTCCTTTCATTTCCTCGAATCTCCAACGGTTCCTTACAAGCAGTGCAACCCCTCCTCCCCCCCTGCTCCTATCTTTCCTCAGGATCTGATATCCCTGTGGGAAGATTGCATCTGTTACTGTCTCATTGAGTTTAGTTTCTGTGATGGCTATGATGTCTGGGGACACCTCACCTATTCTTTCATTCCACTCTTCATACTTATTCGTAATTCCATCCACATTTGTGTACCAAACCTTCAACCTTGTTTCCAATACTGTGGCCCTGGGGAGATCTTGGTGGGTTGGGGGGTGTGGGCATAGTGCCCATAGGGGGTTGCAGCATGGGTGGGGGGATTGTATGGTTTGGGTATGGGTTGGTGGGGTGGAGTTTGTGGTGGGGGGGGGGTAGCTGTGATGGTGGGTTTTGGGTTGCTGTGGTGGGGACAGGGGGACTGATGAGTGTGTGTGGTGTTAAAGTGTATGGTTGCCGTGGGGTTGTTGTGATTTGAGGCCCGCCATGGGTACTTCCAGTGTGTGTGTTTGTCCTGCTTGGGCTTGGTGTCCTCCGTATCTTGCTGTTTCCTCTCTCTCCTCTCTTTGCCTTATCTTCTCCTTCAGGGCCTCCCTTTCTTCCTGCATTCTGTCCCGATCTAGGTATACATTCCAGTACCCCTGATTCGTCCTCAGCTGTTGCGGGCTGATTCTGCCTTGAAGATTACCTTGAGAGGTCGTTTTCTTCCCCTTGTGTACCACCCAATTCTCCGAAAATTTGTCACTTGGGACGTGTCTCCCCCTATTGCTAGCATGATACCTTTGATCCTTTCTTTCTCCTCCTGTTTTCTTCTGTCGTGGGTGTCCCCTTTGACTCCTTCCAGGCTATAGATAAAGATCGACTTCTCCCTTTCCTCATCCCACTGTGTCTCCCATTGCCTCATCAGAGATGCATTGGCCTCTCCCGGTGCTGTCATGGTTGTAGCCCCCGTGTTCCTTTGTGTGTCCGGCCTGCTCATACGTCCCTGTCTGCTGCAGTGTGTTGTTGGGGTCTCCGCGTTTGGTGTGTCTACTGCTTTGTCTATCCTCTCATGTGTTGTTACTGTGCTCTCATTCGTTGTTACTGTGGTGCTCTTCTTGTCCCTGGCTGCTTCTTCTATATCCCTCTCGTGTGTTGTTAGTATCCTGCTCATCTTACTTCGGGCCCCACATGTGTCTGCCAGTGCCTGTGCATACAAGAGTTCTCCTTTTTTCTCCTCATTCCCTTTGGCTGTGTCTGATGCACAAGATCCAAGCGCCATTTCTGGCCAGGTACTTTTGTCTCTATTCTGTGTCAGTCTCTGCAGCTTCACTTCTAAGATCTGGATCTTGGCTTCTGCTGTTTTGACTTTCATTTCCCATTTTCTACTCTCCTCAGCTATCCTCTTCTCCATTCCCTCGCTGATCACCAATATCTTCCTCTCCCATTCCTTTTCCCTTTTTATGAGTTCCTCCTCCCACTGTGGCCTCCCCGGATCGGCCATCATCCTCCTTGTTGACATCCCTCTCCCTGAGCCACCCATATTCCCACGGTGTGTGTGTGTGTGTGTGTGTTATGCAGGGTTCTGCATGACATGGAAATGTATATAGTGGAGAAGAGTGTCATAATTTTTATGAACTATTGACATAATTGTAAATCATAATGTATGAACTATGGATAAATGTCAACCATAATTTTAGAAATATGCTATGCATTTTGTGGGTACTGTAAAGTAGTTTAAACTGTGAAATGTAAGGAAATCCTGCCAGGGACTTATTTTCCAACTGTGTTTTCGTTAGCTTGGCTTGGGGGTCACGTGAAGGTAGCATGGAGTGGAGATGCTGGCGAGGAGCATTGTATTTGAGCTAAGTTTTCGTACTCCGTTTGGTTAGAAAATCCATGCAATAGGCTACTTTAATGCTTAACAGTGGGCTCTCTGGGACTCTGACGTGGTCAGGGCTTGGTTGGTTGAGTGAGAGCTGATGAATTTAGCTAACATGTTTTCGGCAGGAGAGTAGGGTAGTGTATGGCATGGTGTCCGCGGGCGCTACGCCCCGGGTTTGTTTATTTTGTGCGACTCCAGCCTGCCAACTCTTCATGTATTGGGTTTTAGGTGTTTCAGCCACAAGAGAGAGATGGTTGTAGATTTAGTGAGTGTATATAGTGTTATTTTAAATAAATGTATATTTTTTTAACGAGGAATTTTCCCTTAACCCTCTGATAACCAACCCATTGGAGTAATAACTACTTGTTTAGCGCTTTCTACTTTGACTGGGATAGCCCGGGGTGGCCTAGTTTTACATGTGATTTGTGTAACTTTTATCTTTTGCCCATAGACAAGGCATTAGGCCCCAGGTAATCACACTTTCTGCATAACAGTGTGTATGTGTGTGTGTGTGTATGTATGTTTGTGTGTGTATGTATGTGTGTGTATGTATGTATATGTGTGTGTGTGTTACGTACATCAGCATAGAATATTGAGTGAATTACATACGTAATTTTTTCACTGTTATGTATCACACAGTAAGTGCTTAAACTGTTGAACTGAGCACCTAGACAGAAAGTGTCTGTATATTTTGCATAATATGTATGTATTTTTAGCAAATTATTACAAATTCGCCTTTACCTTTATAGTCTATGTTTGTAATATAGTAGTGATAGGTTGAAGATACCTCATTATGAATTAACTACCTAATTTCTCGTGACGTTTCCAAAGGACACGTCACCTCTAGTAGTCGGTGTTTAGCTCTAAGCCAGCCAGGTTGTTGGTGGTTGCAGGAGGTTTCTGACACACAATTGATTTAGGCTCGTCTTGACTATGTTCCTTCTTTGGATCTTGAATTTATGGTTTCGTTCTTGTGGGAGGTTTAAATCCTTTGTAAGTCAATTCCTCCTGATTAAGGGTGTCGTTAGAAGTAGGTCATCTGTTAGACACGTTTTTTTTTTGTTTAGGTGTCGATATCCTTCTTGCTGTTTCCAAGCTGAGGTGTCGTTGGAAGTAGTCTCCGAGCGTCAGACTCTGAGCGTCAGACTCTGAGCGTCAGACTCTGAGCGTCAGACTCCGAGCGTCAGACTCTGAGCGTCAGCTCCTGAGCGTCAGACTCCTGAGCGTCAGACTCTGAGCGTCAGACTCTGAGCGTCAGACTCGAGCGTCAGACTCGAGCGTCAGACTCCGAGCGTCAGACTCTGAGCGTCAGACTCTGAGCGTCAGACTCTGAGCGTCAGACTCTGAGCGTCAGACTCTGAGCGTCAGACTCTGAGCGTCAGACTCTGAGCGTCAGACTCTGAGCGTCAGACTCTGAGCGTCAGACTCTGAGCGTCAGACTCTGAGCGTCAGACTCTGAGCGTCAGACTCCGAGCGTCAGACTCCGAGCGTCAGACTCTGAGCGTCAGACTCTGAGCGTCAGACTCCGAGCGTCAGACTCTCGAGCGTCAGACTCTGAGCGTCAGACTCTGAGCGTCAGACTCCGAGCGTCAGACTCCGAGCGTCAGACTCTGAGCGTCAGACTCTGAGCGTCAGACTCTGAGCGTCAGACTCTGAGCGTCAGACTCTGAGCGTCAGACTCTGAGCGTCAGACTCTGAGCGTCAGACTCCGAGCGTCAGACTCTGAGCGTCAGACTCCGAGCGTCAGACTCTGAGCGTCAGACTCCGAGCGTCAGACTCCGAGCGTCAGACTCCGAGCGTCAGACTCTGAGCGTCAGACTCCGAGCGTCAGACTCCGAGCGTCAGACTCGAGCGTCAGACTCGAGCGTCAGACTCGGCGTCAGACTCGAGCGTCAGACTCGAGCGTCAGACTCGAGCGTCAGACTCTGAGCGTCAGACTCCGAGCGTCAGACTCCGAGCGTCAGACTCCGAGCGTCAGACTCTGAGCGTCAGACTCTGAGCGTCAGACTCCGAGCGTCAGACTCCGAGCGTCAGACTCTGAGCGTCAGACTCTGAGCGTCAGACTCCTGAGCGTCAGACTCTGAGCGTCAGACTCTGAGCGTCAGACTCTGAGCGTCAGACTCGAGCGTCAGATCGCGTCGACTGAGCGTCAGACTCTGAGCGTCAGACTCCGAGCGTCAGACTCCGAGCGTCAGACTCCGAGCGTCAGACTCTGAGCGTCAGACTCTGAGCGTCAGACTCTGAGCGTCAGACTCTGAGCGTCAGACTCCGAGCGTCAGACTCTGAGCGTCAGCTTGACGTGACTGAGCGTCAGACTCTGAGCGTCAGACTCTGAGCGTCAGACTCGAGCGTCAGACTCTGAGCGTCAGACTCTGAGCGTCAGACTCTGAGCGTCAGACTCTGAGCGTCAGACTCTGAGCGTCAGACTCTGAGCGTCAGACTCTGAGCGTCAGACTCTGAGCGTCAGACTCGAGCGTCAGACTCTGACGTCAGACTCGAGCGTCAGATCTCGCGACTGAGCGTCAGACTCCGAGCGTCAGACTCCTGAGCGTCAGACTCTGAGCGTCAGACTCTGAGCGTCAGACTCCGAGCGTCAGACTGAGCGCTGAGCGTCAGACTCGAGCGTCAGACTCTGAGCGTCAGACTCTGAGCGTCAGACTCTGAGCGTCAGACTCGAGCGTCAGACTCTGAGCGTCAGAACTCGAGCGTCAGACTCCGAGCGTCAGACTCTGAGCGTCAGACTCGAGCGTCAGACTCGAGCGTCAGACTCGAGCGTCAGACTCTGAGCGTCAGACTCGAGCGTCAGACTCTGAGCGTCAGACTCTGAGCGTCAGACTCCGAGCGTCAGACTCTGAGCGTCAGACTCCGAGCGTCAGACTCTGAGCGTCAGACTCCGAGCGTCAGACTCCGAGCGTCAGACTCTGAGCGTCAGACTCTGAGCGTCAGACTCTGAGCGTCAGACTCCGAGCGTCAGACTCTGAGCGTCAGACTCTGAGCGTCAGACTCCGAGCGTCAGACTCCGAGCGTCAGACCCTGAGCGTCAGACTCTGAGCGTCAGACTCTGAGCGTCAGACTCCGAGCGTCAGACTCTGAGCGTCAGACTCTGAGCGTCAGACTCTGAGCGTCAGACTCGAGCGTCAGACTCCGAGCGTCAGACTCGAGCGTCAGACTCGAGCGTCAGACCCCGAGCGTCAGACTCTGAGCGTCAGATCTGAGCGTCAGACTCTGAGCGTCAGACTCTGAGCGTCAGACTCGAGCGTCAGACTCCTGAGCGTCAGACTCGAGCGTCAGACTCTGAGCGTCAGACTCGAGCGTCAGACTCTGAGCGTCAGACTCGAGCGTCAGACTCTGAGCGTCAGACTCTGAGCGTCAGACTCTGAGCGTCAGACTCCGAGCGTCAGACTCTGAGCGTCAGACTCCGAGCGCGCTCGACGTCAGACTCTGAGCGTCAGACTCTGAGCGTCAGAATCGAGCGTCAGAATCGAGCGTCAGACTCTGAGCGTCAGACTCTGAGCGTCAGACTCCGAGCGTCAGACTCCGAGCGTCAGACCCTGAGCGTCAGACTCTGAGCGTCAGACTCTGAGCGTCAGACTCCGAGCGTCAGACCCTGAGCGTCAGACTCTGAGCGTCAGACTCTGAGCGTCAGACTCCGAGCGTCAGACCCCGAGCGTCAGACTCTGAGCGTCAGACTCTGAGCGTCAGACTCCGAGCGTCAGACTCCGAGCGTCAGACCCTGAGCGTCAGACTCTGAGCGTCAGACTCTGAGCGTCAGACTCCGAGCGTCAGACTCTGAGCGTCAGACTCCGAGCGTCAGACTCTGAGCGTCAGACTCTGAGCGTCAGACTCCGAGCGTCAGACTCTGAGCGTCAGACTCTGAGCGTCAGACTCCGAGCGTCAGACTCCGAGCGTCAGACACTGAGCGTCAGACTTTGATCGTCAGAATCTGAGCGTCAGACTCTGAGCGTCAGACTCTGAGCGTCAGACTCTTAGCGTCAGACTCCGAGCGTCAGGCTGATTATCTTACTTCACGTTGTTATTCTACACTACCTCACTAACATTCCAGGTTGGTCTTGACTTTGTGTTCGTAAGAGACGATTAAAAATGCAACGAGTAAGGCTCTAATAACCCTTATCCTGTATAAACTACCAAATTTAAAAAGAAAAACTTTCATATTTGTTTTTAGGTCACCCTGCCTAGGTGGGATACGGCCAGTGATTTTGTGGTCTTTGTTGTATGTGGAGGTTTTAATATCCTGTCTTCTCTTAACCCCGAGGTGTTAGTAGGATTCCACACTCTTAAACTACTCCCATTGTATATCTTTGTGTGGAAGTTTTTGTCCTCTGTTAGTAAATCTGAATCGAGGCGCCATTAGAAGTTGGTCTCTTGTCAGATTGATCTTCGTACTCCACACTGCTTTTGTGTGGAGATGTTGATGTCCTCCTTTGCTTTTAACAAGCTTATGTCCTGGGAGTTCATTGGTGGATTTGGAGTAATATCCACACACTTGGATGACTTGGTAGCGTATATTAAAGTGTCCTGAGGGGAGCCAAGAGCCTGTCTGTCTGTCTGCTATCCGGCCTTCAACTCTACTCTGACTGAGTACTGCCCGGGGCAGGAGGTTCACCTTCAACTCTACTCTGACTGAGTACTGTCCGGGGCAGGAGGTTCAAATGAGTGGGACTCGTGACGTCATAGCCAAGGAGGCAGTGACTCACAAGTAACGGTGTTAATTAGGTATACAAGTACACAGTACTACTGACACTTAGGTGTAGTCGGAAATAAGGTTCCTTGTCCACATTGTTATTGTGCACTACGGGTTTGAGTGTCTTTAATTCTGATAGTTGGTCTTCCCAGTCTGCCAGTTATTACTATGACTAAAATGTACCTAGACTTATGAATGTACTTTTTTTTAGATTATTTTAAATATTATTACCTGCAAGATATTATTAATTGAAGTTGTGTGTCCTCTTTTATATGGAGAAGTGGCTTCCCTAAGAGGCATATTTTACATTTGTTACCCAAACCATTAACAGGCTCCACGTCGGCTGGGAGATTAACAAGCTCCCTGTCGACTGGGAGATTAACAAGCTCCCTGTCGGCTGGGAGATTAACAAGCTCCGCGTCGGCTGGGAGATTAACAGGCTCCGCGTCGGCTGGGAGATTAACAGGTATAACGATGTGTTATTTGGAGTTTTGGAGGCGTGGTTGAAATGATAAGGCTTCAGAGGCTGCTTACTTTATTTGTATAAAGGTGCGAGTAACAGGTTGCGTGTCTGTGGCCATGGCCCGGCGGGCCATGCGCCTTGCGAGAGGGAGACGAGTTAGGCCTGTTGACTGACTGATGTCTAGGCGCCAAGTAAGGGAGAGACAGGGGTGAGGCAGACTCACATGGGTACGCCTACCAGGCTTGCCCTCTGGCGGAAACTATGGCAACTAGCATGTCACGAAATATGAACTCAGCTGGCAGACAGCATGGCTGTCTATGCAGACAGTCAGGCTGTCTACACAGGCTCCGCGTCGGCTGGGAGATTAACAGGCTCTGCGTCGGCTGGGAGATTAACAGGCTCCGCGTCGGCTGGGAGATTAACAGGCTCCGTGTCGGCTGGGAGATTAACAGGCTCCTCGTCGGTTGGGAGATTAACAGGCTCCACGTCGGTTGGGAGATTAGCTCCTGATCCGACATGGGAAAACATTTATTTTGCAACTGTGTTTGTATTTGCTTGTTTACTCGCACATACAAACAGGCGGGGGCACCCCCCTCCCCCCTCCCTGCCCCCGCCTTTCTGTTGACTACTACTGGTTTCACATCTGGCTGCGTGAGCCCAAACATACCTATTCTTAAAGCTATGAATGGATTCTTCATCTACCACTTCACAGTCTAGGTCGTTTCATTTTCGGACTATTATAAGGACAAAAAATATTTCCTAATATCATCGGTGGCCTGGTGGCTAGAGCTCTCGCTTCACACACGGACGGCCCGGGTTCGATTCCCGGCGGGTGGAAGCATTTCGACATGTTTCCTTACACCTGTTGTCATGTTCACCTAGCAGCAAATAGGTACCTGGGGTGTTAGTCGACTGGTGTGGGTCGCATCCTGGGGGACAAGCTACGAAAACTGTGAAAAAAGACAACGACTAAACCTAGTCTGGGTCCTTGGAAGTGTTGCCATTCGAGGGTAGTATATATTGTATTACTGTTGAGTGATATTGAAGAAAAAAATGACTAATACTGGAACGGTAGTGTAGGGAGTCGACTAGACAGAAAAACAAACTGCCATCACTGGAAATTATACAAAAATATTGTAAGTGCCATGAAGCTCAGCGTTGGAAAACAGGAAGTGTTGCCATTTGAGGGAAGTGCTACTGAAATGTTTTACTATTGAGTAATAAAGGAACAACTAGAATAATAATGTAACCATAGTGAAGAGAGTAGATTAGTTAGAAGCAAAACTATAAAATAAAAAACTGCTTATCACTGAGAAATCAGCATGGAATAAATTTAAATGGAGGTGAGCAAAGGGGAAATTCCCCTTAGGAGGCCTAGCCGCTGCCAGTGATAAAACATTGATTCTAGTGTTCCTTTGTTATAACCAGTGTATATCCTTTGTTATAACCAGTGTACAGCGTAGTGATAAAATATGAGAAATAAAACACGAGGAAAAAACTAGTGAAGTGGGGTTGACATATGTCTTAATGTTCACATAAAAGTTTGATTTATCACATATAATTAAATAATTAGAATGCCAATACATAGTACGAATGACCTAGTGAATCTAAATTGTTAGTGGAACGAGTCACAAAGATAGTGATTTAACATTAAGGAAGCGTATCTAAACTTAAATGTGGCAACACATGTGAGTAGTGCCACGTACATCCACGAGTCTCGGGTAGGTATTCTGTTAACATCATACGTCTGGCAGTGTTACCCACCTGGGGACCCACATAGGCCTCCCTGACTGTGCCACACACACAAACCCATCACATACAACATTCCACACACCACACAAAATTAACCTTAGAAAGAAATCATGTGCTTGTATGAGGATCGGGAAATGAACCAGAATTGGGAAAGTGTGAGTGTTGTTATAGACCATAAATGTTTTTAATGTGTTGTAAGTCTCGGTATTTAATACATCTCGATAGCTAGCGCACTCAGTTCATACGTTGTCCATGTTCACCTATCAGTAAAATGGGTACCTGGGTGTTAGTCGACTAGTGTGGGTCGCATCCTGGGACAAATTGACCAAATTTGTCGGAAATGCTCTGCATAACAAGTGGCTTTTTATATAGTAGTATGTCATTAATGTCAGCTAGGCCTGTATGCCTTGTACATGTGCTTGTAGAAATAAAGATTTTATTATTATTATTATTATTATCATCTCACATACCCGTGTCACTGTCATCCTCAAACACCCCACCGCCACGTCCTCTGTGTGAAGAGCAAAAAAGGTGAAGTGGAAATGAGGTTTCATTGCAGGATGACAGTACAGTATACCTGTGGATGGCAGTACAGTATACCTGTGGATACCAGTACAGTATACCTGTGGATGGCAGTACAGTATACCTGTGGATGGCAGTACAGTATACCTGTGAAAAAGTCCCTGGGAAAAAATCCAGGATCACATGCAACCTACGCTTTTCAAAACACCGTCTCATGTGCAAGAAAAAATACTGTTCCCAAAAAATGACATTCAACTAGCAAGGTGTTTCTGGATCTGCAATAAGGATATGGCTTGGGACAGGATTCAGGAAAGTACTCAGGAAGGTAATAAACAACAAGCGTGAGTACAAAGAGTCCCTTTTGGATAGTCTACCCAAGATATGTAGAGCGAGGAAGGAAGAGGAGCAAACTTTAACATGCAAAATGCCTATAATACAAAAAATGACTCGAAAATATAGAGACCCGCTCTTAAATTTGCCAGTCTAGAGTTTGTTGCAACGGTTGTGTGTGTGTGTGTGTGTGTGTGTGTGTGTATATATGTGTATGTGTATGTGTGTATGTATGTGTGCGTGTGTGTGTGTGTGTATGTGTGTGTGTGTGTGTGTGTGTTTGTGTGTGTGTGTGTGAGAGAGCTTGTTTAACAAGTGTGTCTTCACCTGGGTACTCCTACCCCACAGGTACTGCCCTGGACCTTCACCCTCACGTCAGGAAGTAATAAGAGAAGCTATTAGAAAAATTACAGCATACCCAATAAGGATTTTTTTCATTGTAAAGTATGGAACAAAACTACCTCAATGAATATTTCCGCTAAAGCAGCATCATGAGAACGTTCATTCAGGGCTTCCTCAAAAAAATCGTGCATTTGTTTAAGAAAAATTTGGTTGTTTTAAGAGAATGAGTCTGGATGGCAGTGAATCTATCCAACTGTTCCAAATACAACCAAGGATAAGAAGGCCCATGCTTTTTTTTTTTTTTTTTTTTTTTTTTTTTTTTTTTTTTTTTTTTTTTTTTTTTTTTTCAAAACGTGTGTGTGTGTGTGTGTGTGTGTGTGTGTGTGTGTGTGTGTGTGAGAGAGCTTGTTTAACAAGTGTGTCTTCACCTGGGTACTCCTACCCCTCAGGTACTGCCCTGGACCTTCACCCTCACGTCAGGAAGTAATAAGAGAAGCTATTAGAAAGATTACAGCATACCCAATAAGGATTTTTTTCATTGTAAAGTATGTAACAAAACTACCTCAATGAATATTTCCGCTAAAGCAGCATCATGAGAACGTTCATTCAGGGCTTCCTCAAAAATATCGTGCATTTGTTTAAGAAAAATTTGTTTGTTTTAAGAGAATGTATCCAACTGTTCCAAATACAACCATGGATAAGAAGGCCCATGCAACTGATCAAGCCATGTATCCTAGATTGTGTAAAACTTGTCCACAACGATGATGCACTTTAAAATATATGACAAACTTTGGTCTTAATAAGTGTCAGGTTACTGAGAGACGATTTCTCTCTCAACATTAAAGATCACGTGATTGCCAACATACAGTTATCAAAATAATTTGTTGGTTCTCTAATTCAGAGAGCTGAGGAGAGTATTATAATTATTATAATCATGGAGGAGCGCTAAACCCATAGGATTAAACAGCGCACCTGGGGGGGATGGAAGGTATTCAGGTTCAATTCAGGGTACCGAAGCACAGATCCAATTCCCTAGATCAAGAGCCTCTCACCAGCGTCAAGGAACCTTCCTTGAGCGGGGCTAAGGGATGGACCTTGAAGTGGTTGTCCCAAATTTTATTAATTGTTTCTTTCTTCCTCGAACTTTACATTATTTTCTCTCATAAAACGAGACTCATCCGAATGGCTTCACTTTCATTGCTGGTGTTAGATAATAAGGCCAAAATTCTTTGAACTTGGCATGAACAGGCGCCCTAATTTTAAAGTTGTAAAACCCATTACAAACGTGCTGGAATAGGTCCATTAAATTACAGAGCTCTATAATTCTTGCCTTGAAAGTCTCAGAAAATGATGCCTCTTAACTCGATGACAATGGACAGTGATATTCAAGTGTGTAGATGCCCACCTGCCAATTTTAAGTGTAAAACAATAAAAAAAATTATAGCCGCTAAAACACGCTAAATATATGTGAGTCTTTTTTCTTTGGGTCAGTATAGTACCAGGTACATTAAGTTTGTTGCCGGAAAGTCTGTTAATGTGCTAAGTTAGTTTAATAAACTTGGAATGTTCTTCAGGTCGCCTTCAACTTTTCAACGCTGACGTATTTTCTTTGACACTAAGTTTACGTTGTTATAAGTCAATAAATGAATTTTGAATTTTGATTTCTATTAAATAACTGAAGGATGGCTCTTCTTACTGGGCTCATTATTCAGGCTGATTTATTCCATTAGAAGTATGATTCTCTATGAGTTTAAAATTGCAATAAGAAGATCGAAAAATATTGAAAACTCACGTATTTTATGGATTTTAATTTTAACTAGTATGACTCAATGACAGAACCAACAAACTGAAGCTACAGAGTTTCTTTCTTCCTGCAAGACAAATATATAGTTTCAAAACCTTTATCAGAATGGTTTAAATTTTTCCTCCCTGGTAAACTATTAGTAGTTGAAGGTTTGTGTAGCAAGTGTAGGTGTCTCCACCTCCTCTATTTAATCATCCCCGAAATTGTTTTCTGGGAGATAACTTTAATAAGCTGGGTTTTTTATACTTCAAAATTTCAAGAGTTTTGTATCCTTCCTAGAAGATGGTTGGTATTCTTAATGGTGTGTGTAAATGCCTTTCTATCACTTTTAATCTCGAAGTGGTATACGATACTTTATATTATAAAAGCATTTTTGCATTGATGCTGTGAGTGGCTCTTGATCCAAGGAACTGCACGTGTGTGCCTTCACAACTACTGTAAAAAAATCATAAGTTATGAACCCAATATTTAAATAAGAACTCTTAATTACTTAATTGAAAACGTAACTAAAGCCTTGTGATTTGTGCTCAGGGATCAAACCCTCACCCACAGCTACCTCTCCCAAACTCGGGTTATAGTGAACTGTTTCAGACACAGTAATGTGAATTTTCTATATTGTAAATCTTACTTAGAAAAATGTCTGGACTGATTTTGGTCTGTGTTGATCCAAAATTGTCATTTTTTCTTGGAAGTAATCGAAAAAAATTAAATACAAGTTTTCGTGCAATAATTTCTGAGTTCCTTATCCAGTTGTCCTCATAACTCAATCTTGATAACTTGATAATTCCTATTATGACAGCTTCTGATAACTGTGTTGGAGTATTTTAGGATAATGGTCTCTCTGAGGTTAGCAGAGAATGCCATTTTAGTTTGGCTTCAAAGCTGGTGTTTCTTAGTGGAAGTTTGAATTATATTAGGCTGTGAATGTCCTAATTTCCCATTTTTATTTATTGCATGGCCTGACGCACAGGGGCCAGTATTATAGAATACGAGGATGCGTTTCTTGGATCTCGCAGGGACCAAAATACATTTAGTTTCAGTCATAAGTCAAAAGGTCAAGTTAAAATGAGGAGGTTAATCATCACATTACCATTACTTTTCCTTAACACGTAATTGTGTGAATTATTTCTGAATTGAATCCTACTAGTATTAATATATTTCTTTGTTGTTTCTGTAAGGAAGGCGCTTAACAACAACCAAGGTGTTAATGCACAAGCTACTCTAACGCATTTATCCCTTGAAGAAAGACTAGAGCACCTCATGAGTACCATGGGCGTTTAGTATCGCACTGAGTACGAATCATGAAATCCTCGTCATATACTCTGATCCTTTCTCACTAATTTTCCATCATCGCTGCTCGAAACTCATTATCATCTCCATTACTCCCGATAAGGATTTTTTTTTCTGTGGGATTCGTCATCTTTTCAGTGATGGGACATATTCGAGACCCACACTACTTCACTCACCCACAGGTTACACACTATAAGGGAGTCTCACCACCCACAGGTTACACACTATAAGGGAGTCTCACCACCCACAGGTTACACACTATAAGGGAGTCTCACCACCCACAGGTTACACACTATAAGGGAGTCTCACCACCCACAGGTTACACACTATAAGGGAGTCTCACCACCCACAGGTTACACACTATAAGGGAGTCTCACCACCCACAGGTTACACACTATAAGGGAGTCTCACCACCCACAGGTTACACACTATAAGGGAGTCTCACCACCCACAGGTTACACACTATAAGGAGTCTCACCACCCACAGGTTACACCTATAAGGAGTCTCACCACCCACAGGTTACACACTATAAGGAGTCTCACCACCCACAGGTTACACACTATAAGGAGTCTCACCACCCACAGGTTACACACTATAAGGAGTCTCACCACCCACAGGTTACACACTATAAGGAGTCTCACCACCCACAGGTTACACACTATAAGGGAGTCTCACCACCCACAGGTTACACACTATAAGGGAGTCTCACCACCCACAGGTTACACACTATAAGGAGTCTCACCACCCACAGGTTACTCAGGTCAATCACTACAAAAATTCGGGGAAACCGAGGTCAAACATGAGAGAGAGAGAGAGTAATAAAAAGTAACATGTGTGTTGTTACTGTAACAACACAACATGTGTGTTGTTACTGTAACAACACACAATTCAAGCATACGAAAGAAAAATAGAAATGCTATGCATATTTAGTGGCTTTTCAAATAGACTGTCCTTTCATATAACTGATGTTTTTAAAACTATTTGTATTTGTAAATTTGTAAATTATTCCTAGTGAATAATTTCACTGGATTCAACAGAAAAAAATATCTTATACTAAGACACTATGACACATTCTTTAACAACAATTGCACTAATTATATTTACAATTCTAGAACACAAGGAAGGAAAATACTGTATTATCACTGATAATCAGTAAGCGAAACTCAATAAGTCGTTATAACTGTGACCATAATTTTTAAAGGAGTGAAACGGTAAGCCAGCTGAAGGTCTCGGTCAGTTGACCAAAAGCTCCAGGTCCGGGTCATCATATAACTAAGACCCGCGTTAGGAAACACTTGTCCTGTTTCCTGACGAACCTTACCTAACCTAACCTGACTGAATGTAAAATCATCTAACTATAAAATAGAATACACACAATACTAGTTTTAATTACCACAAGGATAGATCACACCTAATGTGTAAATAAATGAGTAGCCTTAGTTTTTGTATTATAAACACAAACCTACACATAAGCAAAGTGAAAGAAGAGCTTTACTGGAGAACAAAACAAATAATACTCGAGATGACTGAAGGAAACACATTAACGGATTAATTTAAGAAGCCTATACTAAGTTAAATCAGTCGAGGATCAGGCTACAAGCCTGGTCCAGTAACTGGCTCCTTGAATTTAACCCAGCCATATGTAAAGTCATGAAGATCTGGGAAGGGCAAAGAAGACCGCAGACAGAGTATAGTCTAGGTGGCCAAAGACTGCAAACATCACTCATGGAAAAAGATCTTAGGGTGAGTATAATACCGAACACATCTCCTGAGGCACACATCAATCAGATAACTGCTGCAGCATACGGGCGGCTGGCAAACCTAAGAATAGCGTTCCAATACCTCACTAAAGAATCGTTCATGACTGTATACCATATACGTCAGGCCTATACTGGAGTATGCACCACCAGTTTGGAACCCACACCTGGTCAAGCACGTCAAGAAACTAGAGAAAGTGCAAAGGTTTGCAACAAGACTAGTCCCAGAGCTAAGGGGATTGTCCTACGAAGAAAGGTTAAGGGAAATCGGCCTGACGACACTAGAGGACAGGAGGGTTAGGGAAGACATGATAACGACATATAAAATACTGCAAGGAATAGATAAGGTGGACAGAGACAAGATGTTCCAGAGAGGGGACACAGAAACAAGGGGTCACAATTGGAAGTTGAAGACTCCTATGAGTCAAAGAGATGTTAGGAAGTATTTCTTCAGTCATAGAGTTGTCAGGAAGTGGAATAGCCTAGAAAGTGACGTAGTGAAGGCAGGAACCATACATAGTTTTAAGACGAGGTTTGATAAAGCTCATGGAGCAGGGAGAGAGAGGACCTAGTAACAATCAGTGAAGAGGCGGGGCCAGGAGCTATGACTCGACCTCTGCAACCACAAATAGGTGAGTACAAATAGGTGAGTACACACACACACACACACACACAAACACACACACACAAACACACACACACACAGAAACACACAGGAGTGGCACTGCTGATCAAAAACCGATGGGATTTTGATGAACTGGAGAGGAAACAGTAGGAACGATTTAGTCTGGAGGTCCTAAGGTGGTAATTGCATTGATGTATAACCCACCACAGAACAACGGGAGGCTAAGGCAAGAGTATAATGAGAGTAATAGAGCGATGGTTGAAACACTGGCTGAAGTGGCCAGAAGGGCTCATGCGAGCAGGGCAATGCTACTGATCATGGGTGACTCCAACCACAAGGAAATCGATTGGGAGAACTTGGAGCCACATGGGGGCCAAGAAACGTGGAGGGCTAAGATATAAATTAGACACATATGCAACATTTGGGTATCTTTATTGAGGAAACGTTTCGCCACACAGTGGCTTCATCAGTCCAATACAAAGTAGAAAGGTGTAAGGAGAGTAGGAGTTTTGAGGTTATCAGTCCCTCGGCCTGGAGTCGATGTGTTCAGTCCATCAATCTTGTAGAAAGTCAGCATATGTCCGTAGAGGTGGCTTATATACTGTAGTCAGGTGAGGTGAAGCAGCAGGAGGCGGGGTCATAGTGGTACCATCCACTAGTCGAAGTAGGTCTTTGTCCAAAGGTTGGACAAGTGTTGAAGATACCCAAATGTTGCATATGTGTCTAATTTATAACTTGTCGGTTCTCTGAACCATTCATCTAGGGCTAAGATGATGGAGGTAGTACTGGAAAACTTCATGTACCAACCAGAGAGAGAGGAGAGGATGAACCAGCGAGACTGGACCTAGTATACACCTTGAATAATGCAGATATTGAGGACATCACATATGAAAGACCCCTCGGGGCCAGTGATCGTGTGGTTTTAAGCTTCGATTACACAGTAGAGTTACAAGTGGAGGGGGAGGCAGATAGGGCCAGAAGAATGAAGCCAAACTACAAGAAAGGGGACTACGCGGGCATGAAGAACTTCCTAAACGGGGTTCAGTGGGACAGAGAACTGAAAGGGAAATCAGTAAACGAGATGATGGAATATGTGACAACAATATGCAAAGAAGCTGAAGAGAAGTTTGTACCCAAGGGTAACAGAAACAATGAAAAAGCCAGGATGAGCCCGTGGTTCACCCAAAGGTATAGGGAGGCCAAAACCAAGTGTGCTAGGGAATGGAAGAAGTATAGAAGGCAAAGGACCCAGGAAAATAAGGAGAGCAGTCGTAGAGCCAGGAATGAATATGCACAGGTAAGAAGGGAGGCCCAACGATAGTACGAGAATGACATAGCAGGGAAAGACAGATCTGACCCGAAGCTGTTGTACAGCCACATCAGGAGGAAAACAACAGTCAAGGACCAGGTGATCAGGCTAAGGAAGGAAGGAGGAGAGATCCCAAGAAATTACCGGGAAGTGTGTGAGGAACTCAACATGAGATTCAAAGAAGTGTTCACCGAGGAAACAGAAGGGACTCCAGAAAGACGGAGAGGTGGGGTACACCACCAAGTGTTGGACACAATACATATAACCGAGGAAGAAGTGAAGAGGCTGCAGGGCCGGATCACATCTCTCCATGGGTCCTGAGAGAAGGAGCTGAGGTGCTATGTGTACCCCTAACAACAATATTCAACACATCTATCGAAACAGGGAGACTACCTGAGGTATGGAAGACAGCAAATGTAGCCCCAATTTCTAAAAAAGGTGACAGACATGAAGCACTAAACTACAGACCAGTGTCACTGACATGTATAGTATGCAAGGTCATGGAGAAGATTATCAGGAGAAGAGTGGTGGAACACCTAGAAAGGAATGAGCTTATCAACGACAGCCAACTCGGTTTCAGGGACGGGAAATTCTGTGTCACAAACCTACTGGAGTTCTATGACAGGGTGACAGCAGTAAGACAAGAGAGAGAGGGGTGGGTAGATTGCATTTTCTTGGACAGTAAGAAGGTGTTTGACACAGTTCCACACAAGAGATTACTGCAAATCTGGAGGACCAGGCAGGGATAACAGGGAAGGCACTCCAACAGGAAATACCTGTCAGGAATACAGCAGCGGGTTATGGTTCGTGGCGAGGTGTCAGAGTAGGCGCATGTGACGAGTGGGGTTCCACAGGGGTAAGTCCTAGGACCGGTGCTGTTTCTGGTATTTGTGAACGACGTGACGGACTGAATAGCATCCAGAGTGTTTCCGTTTGCAGATGATGTGAAGTTGATGAGAAGAATTCAATCGGACGAGGACAAGGCAGAGCTACAAAGGGATCTGGACAGGCTGCAAAACTGGTCCAGAAATTGGCTCCTGGAGTTCAACCCCACTAAATGCAAAGTCATGAAGATTGGGGAAGGGCAAAGAAGACCGCAGACGGAGTACAGTCTAGGGGGCCAAAGACTACAAATCTCACTCAAGGAAAAAGATCTTGGGGTGAGTATAACACCAAGCACGTCTCCGGAGGCACACATCAACCAGATAACTGCGGCAGCATATGGGCGACTGGCAAACCTAAGATTAGCGTTCTGTTACCTTAACAAGGAATCGTTCAAGACACTGTATACCGTGTACGTCAGGCCCATACTAGAATATGCAGCACCAGTCTGGAGCCCACACCTGGTCAAGCACGTAAAGAAAGTAGAGAAAGTGCAAAGGTTTGCGACAAGGTTAGTTCCACAACTCAGGGGTCTGTCTTATGAAGAAAGGTTGAGGGAAATAGGACTAACAACACTGGAGGAAAGAAGGGTCAGAGGAGACATGATAACGACATACAAAATACTGCGGGGAATTGACAAGGTACACAGTGACAGGATGTTCCAGAGAGGGAACACGGAAACAAGGGGACACAACTGGAAGCTGAAGACTCAGATGAGTCAAAGGGATGTTAGGAAGCATTTCTTCAGCCACAGAGTAGTCAGGAAGTGGAATAGTCTAGAGAAAGATATAGTGGAGGCTGGAACCATACATAGTTTTAAGACAAGGTATGATAAAGCTCATGGAGCAGGGAGAGCAGAGACCCAGTAGCAGACAGCGAAGAGGCGGGCCATGAGCTAAGTCTCGACCCCTGCAACCACAATTAGGTGAGTACAATTAGGTGAGTACACACACACACACACGATGGCATGGTGGCTAGCGCTCTTGCTTCACACACGGAGGGCCCGGGTTCAATTCCCAGCGGGGCCGAAACATTTCGAAGTGTTTCGTTACACACACATACACACACATACATACATACATACAACAGGCCTAGTGTCTAATCAACATGTGCTAGGACAAAATGGTAACTAACAAGTTAAGTCACAAAAAAAGTCTGCTTGAAATACCCTGTAAACAATGCATAAAGTCTGATTGACTATTCAACTTAATAAGAGGCAAATAACACGTAAATATGAAGGCACTCAATAATATGAAAGATAAAGCACAATATAAACTGAAACTAGTAATTGTGTTATCAAAGAGAAGCACTGATATTCCCACAGAAATTATATAAAGGAAATCAAAGACAATTCTAACATATTACACAGGAAAGAAATTATTGAAATTAAATGAAGGTTTTCACCTGACTTTACCCAGGCCATAATTTAATACTGGATAATAAAGTTAAGAGTATAACATATAACTCAAAAGCAATTAGCTGCACTAACGATATTAATAATTCTAGAACACGTTAAGAGACTTCTTGTAGGGAAGGTGATAATATGGCATACACCTAACATAATAAAACTAGGCGTTGCACGTAATCACAAATAAAATAACTGCAAAAAAAAAGAATACTGATAAGAAAAAAATTAATATATATATATATATATATGAAAAAGATCATAGTAAAAGGTGATATCAAAATATCAAAACAAATATAAAAAATAGAAATATTCAAGACCTATTCGTGACTATCAATTATCCTTGATAATGGAGTATCGAACACTAATTATCTTCATAATGTTTTCATATATATATATATATATATATATATATATATATATATATATATATATATATATATATATATATATATAATATATATATATATATATATATATATATATATATATATATATATATATATATATATATATATATATATATATATATATATATATATATATATATATATATATATATATATATATATATATATATATATATATATATATATATATATAAGCACAAACTGAATGACCTGAAGAGAATGGAGAAGAGAATAAGCGATTTTAATGCCCATGATGTCCTGTATCTCCTTACAAGGTGTCTTACTCTGCCAAGACTCACTTCCTGAGGTGCGCACCCTCTTTTGACAACCCAACACTCAACGAATATGACGCACACCTGAGATCAACATTTAAGAAGGCACTGAATCTGTCACTTGAAGATCAGCAAAGGGATCAGACAACCTCCCAGTGCGACAGGGAGGTATAGGGGTGAGCAAAACAACACAGGTAGCTTTACCTGCATTTCTGTTTTCGTTTTTGGCTTCCAGTGGATTAGTCAAGAAGATTGTCCCCGAATGCTTGAGAGACGCGGTAGGTTCATTGAAGCAGTCGTGCAGTGGGACATCCTTGCAGGTTCCTCCAGTAGACCAGCTCCTCTCAAAGAGCACAAACAGTCCCACTGGGACAAACCGAGCATGGAAAAAATCGCTAACACAATGCTCACTAACGCATCAGGATAAGACAAAGCTCGTCACCTAGCGGTGAAGACACGACACTCAGATTTCCTTCTAGCTGTTCCCAATTCCTAGTTGGGCACTCGACTCAACCCACAGGTCATTCGGATTGGTGTTGCTCTTCACCTAGCCGCCCCCATACTCACCAAACGTAGGTGTATTTGCGGCAGGGCGATGGCTGATCAATTCGGACTTCATGGTCTCGTGTGTCACACATCAGAAGGGAAGTATGCTAGACATGAAGAGGTCAACGACATCATAAAGAGAAGCCTCGCCACAGCCCGTTGCACAGCCCAACGGGAACCCCAAGTGCAGAGGTCTGACGAAAGTCAAAAGCGTAATGATGGAGCCACTATGCTACCCTGGAAGGATGGTAAGCAGATAGCTTGGGACTACACCTGTGCCGCCACAATGGCAGACACCTACTTGCCATACTCCGCAGATGAAGGGGGTGGAGCTGCCAGCCACAGGGAGACCCAGAAGACTCGCAAATATGAAGGTTTTCACCCTTGCTATAACTTCATCCCAATAGGGTCGGAGACCCTTGGAGCATGGGGCAAATAGCTGGGTGATAAACTCTTTATAGAAATCAAGGACCAAAGGGCGTTCAGTTTCCTCTTTCAGAGACTCAGTGTTGTCAATGTATTTTGTTTTGTCTTTAAATAAAGTCTACACAGAATATAGAATATAGAGGATGGTAGGAGAAAACAATATTCAAACAGCTTCAGGGAGAACCTCGAGTTTTCCCTGTAGCAAGTTTATTCTTTTCTCCGAGGATGAGGGTCCCCAACTCAGTTCCAGACGTGGTACCTCCCTATATTACAACACACACACACACACACACACACACACACACACACACACACACACACACACACACACACAAGGGATGTATCAAGTGCTAGAGGGCATACACACAACTGAGGAGGAGGTGAAGCAGTTACTCAGTGACCTTGATACCTCAAAGGCGATGGGTCCGGACAATATCTCCCCGTGGGTTCTTCGGGAAGGAGCTGAGGTACTGAGTGTGCCACTTACCATAATATTCAACACATCCCTTGAAAATGGGCAGATACCTGAGGTATGGAAGAAGGCCAACGTAGTCCCCATTTTTAAAAAAGGAGACAGAAAAGAGGCACTAAACTATAGACCGGTGTCACTTACATGTATAGTGTGCAAAGTCCTGGAGAAAATCATCAGGAAAAGAATGGTGGAACACCTTGAGCGGAACAGGATATTAAACACCAGACAGCATGGATTCCGGGAAGGCAAATCCTGTGTAACAAACCTCCTAGAGTTCTATGATAAAGAAACAGAGGTAAGGCAGGAGAGAGAAGGGTGGGTTGATTGCATTTTCCTGGACTGCAGGAAGGCCTTCGACACAGTTCCTCACATGAGATTAGTAAAGAAGTTGGAAGAACAAGCAGGTATAACAGGAAGGGCACTGGAATGGATCAGGGAATACCTCAAAGGGAGGCAACAACGGGTCATGGTGCGTGGTGAGGTATCACAGTGGGCGCCTGTAACGAGCGGTGTACCGCAGGGGTCAGTCCTAGGACCAGTGTTATTCCTGGTATATGTAAATGACATGACGGACGGGATAGACTCAGAAGTGTCTCTATTCGCGGATGATGTGAAAATAATGAGGAGAATCACATCGGAAGAGGACCAGGCAGGGCTGCAAACAGACCTGGACAAGCTCGACACCTGGGCTAGCAGTTGGCTTCTCGAATTCAATCCCTCCAAATGCAAAGTCATGAGGATCGGAGAAGGGCAAAGAAGACCGCTGACAGAGTACAAGCTAGGCGGACAAAGGCTACAAACCTCGGCAAAGGAGAAAGACCTTGGAGTGAGTATAACGCCTAGCACGTCTCCGGAGGCACACATCAACCAGATAACTGCGGCAGCATATAGGCGTCTGGCAAACCTTAGATTAGCGTTCCGTTACCTTAACAAGGAATCGTTCAAGACACTGTATACCGTGTACGTCAGGCCCATACTAGAATATGCAGCACCAGTCTGGAACCCACACCTGGTCAAGCACGTAAGGAAACTAGAGAAAGTGCAAAGGTTTGCGACAAGGTTAGTTCCACAACTCAGGGGTCTGTCTTATGAAGAAAGGTTGAGGGAAATAGGACTAACAACACTGGAGGAAAGAAGGGTCAGAGGAGACATGATAACGACATACAAAATACTGCGGGGAATTGACAAGGTAGATAGTGACAGGTTGTTTCAGAGAGGAACACAGAAACAAGGGGACACAACTGGAAGCTGAAGACTCAGATGAGTCAAAGGGATGTCAGGAAACATTTCTTCAGCCACAGAGTAGTCAGGAAGTGGAATGGACTGAGAAAGATATAGTGAGGCAGGAACCATACATAGTTTTAAGACAAGGTATGATAAGCTCATGGAGCAGGAGAGCAGAGACCCAGTAGCAGACAGCGAAGAGCGGGGCCAGGAGCTGAGTCTCGACCCCTGCAACCACAATTAGGTGAGTACATAATATATATATATATATATATATATATATATATATATATATATATATATATATATATATATATATATATATATATATATATATATATATATATATATATATATATATATATATATATATATATATATATATAATATATAGGTAGTAGGTTGGTAGACAGCAACCACCCAGGGAGGTACTACCGTCCTGCCAGGTGACTGTGAGACAGAAACCTGAAACTGTTTTACATGATGGTAGGATTGCTGGTGTCTTTTTTCTGTCTCATAAACACGCTGGATAACAGGTATATGTTGCTACTTCTACTTACACTTTAGGTCACACTACACTGGCATACACATGCATATATATATACATACACACATCTAGGTTTTTCTTCTTTTTCTTAATAGCTCTTGTTCTTTTTATTTTCTCTATTGTCCATGGGGAAGTGGAAAAGAATCTTTCCTCCGTAAGCAATGCGTGTCGTATGAGGCGACTAAAATGCCGGGAGAAATGGGCTAGTAACCCCTTCTCCTGTACAAATTTACTAAAAAAGAGAAGAAGAAAAACTTTATAAAACTGGGTGGATGTAGTGCGGATGATAAGAAAGAGATGATTGCTGATGTTATGAATGAAAAGAAGTTGGATGTCCTGGCCCCAAGCGAAACAAAGCTGAAGGGGGTAGGCGAGTTTCAGTGGGGAGAAATAAATGGGATTAGTCAGGAGTATCTGAGAGAGTTAGAGCTAAGGAAGGGGTAGCAATAATGTTGAAGGATCAGTTATGGAAGGAAAAGAGGAATATGAATGTGTAATTCAAGAATTATTTGGGTTAAAATAAGGGTCGGATGCGAAAAGTTAGTCATAATAAGCGTGTATGTACCTGGAGAAGAGAGGAGTGTAGAGGAGAGAGAGATTTTGGGAGATGTTAAACGAATGTATAGAACTTTTGAACCAAATGAGAGTAATTGTGG